>CM023489.1:48358993-48392465 GCA_013339685.2 Hyalomma asiaticum | reverse complement strand
AAAGCTGAATAATCTATTTTGGAGGAGGCAAGGTTTTTTTTCTCTAAAATATTATTCGACCTGAACTGTAATTTACTAATAGATTCACACTGGACGATAAAGATCATTCGGAAAAGCAGGTTTAGCGTACCACCAATCCTTCGGGCAATGGCGTCCTTATAACGCTCCAGCACATCGGCGAGGTCGATGTCACACAGCAGACATTTGGAGCTGCTCCCCTGTTGGCACAAGAGTCACGAAAAACTAATTAGTAAGACACGAAGCACTTGTTTCGTGCAATCGCTCTTTAACGAGAACTCAGCTTGCAATAATTGTTTATAAGAGCTATTTATGGGTAATTTCGCTCAGTGTGTTGTGTACACGGAAGCTGCAGGCTTCGAAAATCCCGATGTATCCCACACGGCTGTGTGCATGATTCTCGAAGGTTTCACCGATGTCCTCCAGGACGCAGGCTTGTTTAAAATCTAGCCAAAAGAAACACTTTCGCGTTCTCATCTCATAAGAAGATCCTTAGGTTTTGTCGAACATTGTCTAGCTCAATTATATGCTGTGAGACTGTCTGTTTCTTATATCACGGCAGAATACTCCGAGAA
This sequence comes from Hyalomma asiaticum, assembly GCA_013339685.2. Lineage (NCBI taxonomy): Eukaryota > Metazoa > Arthropoda > Arachnida > Ixodida > Ixodidae > Hyalomma > Hyalomma asiaticum. Next base: position 48,391,872 of record CM023489.1, on the reverse strand, counting down.
TCCGCCAGGACGTTATAAAAGAATAGAGGAGTATACCGAGGAACACGTGTGAGCATTAATTAACATTTACAAGACGGAAACAACACGAAATCTAATGATAGAAACGAACGAAAAAAAATCATATATAATTTGAAGAATTTCTAGCCATGTGGTGCCTTGAAGCAAACGCAGTCCACGTAATTCTCGCAGCGGTGTTTATATATTTTATACAAGCACATTATAGTCGGAAGTGGCACATAATAGTTGGAAGGGAAGAAACAGATAATAAGAGCTGCTTGCTTGGCCAGTTGGTGTATGGTCTTCAAAGGAAAGAAAAAAGCGCCACAACGACTTCGAAACTAGGAGAAAAAAAGCAGTACACAGAAAAGAAAACGGGGACAGGAAGGCGGCAACTAACAAATGAATTTTAATACGAAAAGCCTTCCAAAGATCGCATACAAGGCACGCGCTGCACGTACTCGGTGAAAGCCATAGAACACCTATCTATACGAATCACTCCAGATACAATTCTTTTTTTGTCAACGTAACCGAAGGAGCGCTAAAACACTTTTCAAGGGCAATATTCCTAATTAGATACGCTTCTGTGATCTCCCTTTCTTGCTGCATCCTTGCTGTACGAACTATCGACACGTTTTTTTTTTTTTTAAGATAGCTAGAGTGCAACCACACGTTTTACAATTAAGGGGAAGGTTGTCGCCACTCCCTGAGTGCAAATAAGTTTAGCATGTTCACGAAAACGGCCGTTGATACAACGTCCTCTATGCCAGAGTACTTAACCATAGCTTAGGAGAAATGCAGGATAATGGTTGGACCTATGGCGGTAGCGTCCCAGAAGTAGGTGTTTGAAACCGAAAACTTTGTAAGACGAATATCACGCGAATTTGATATGGCTTACCCTGGGAACGTCCAAAGTTAATCACCTGTGACTGCTACATGAATATCGCTTACTCATGAATGCACAAAACGCGGGCACTGCCCACATGTGAGCCACACGTGCACAACCGTGCTGACGCGATTTTGAACCTTGCTTAACTGGCGAACACTCCCAACAAGGTTGGGCACCTTGCGTTCTCAACCCCGGCTCTGACGGAAGAAATGCGTCATCGGCACATATATGCGCTCGAGCTTTCGATATTTCAACCGAAGCTTCCATTGCTTCTAAAGCTCTGAAGCTGCTCTTGGTGTTTGCGGTGCGTTTCAAAGCTAACGAGTGGACCGAACCCGGACTCGGAGAACCGCGTGGCTTGCAGAAATATTCAGCCGTTTTGGGGAGCAGGTCTGCGTGCGTGATTTTGTGTGTTTAGCTGGAAGTTGTGGTGGGCTCGATCCACGGAGCATTTGCCTTGCAGGAAATTAAGAAAGAAAGAATACAAGAAAGAAGGAAACTTCGCCGCCTTTCACTACCGTGAAAATGGACAAACAGCAGGGAGGCTGCTTTGGAAGAACGTTTGAGGCAGCGGGCATGCCGTACAAGGCAAGAGAGAGAAGAGGGGAAAGAGGGGAAGAGCGGGAGAAAGAGACGCAAAGTTAGGAAAAAGGAGAAGGAGAAAGGAAAGCGTGCAACGTGTATGCCTAGATTCAATTATCCTTATTTTTTCTTGTACGTGAAGCGCTCGAAAATTTCTTTACCATATTTTTGTGCGCAATTTTTGCTGACACTGTTTTGTCGGGGTTGCCTTCGCATTGGACGTACGATCATAACATAGCATAATCATTACATTAAATCTATATGCTTCAAGAAAGACCCAAGAGCCTTGATGGTGGCGCACCTGAGGTCATTCTCATCCCACATGAATGGCCCTTTTTTGTTGACATGTCCTGCGGGGTCTTCCGCGTGTCCGCTGGCTGCCGCCATCGCCCGCACCCAGCAGCCACGATCAGGGTTACCAGTAGAAGCTTTAACTGCCTCACCATGCGCGGAGACTCTCCCTTATTGGCTCCTCCGGCATTGTTTCGGGAATATTCTGAAGAAAGAAAAAAAAAGGAACGTGGCGTGTTACAAACCTCCTATTGACAATGGCATTACGTTGACCACATTTCCCAGAGAATCACAAGATAATAGCTGCAATCGGACCAATACGGAAACGTTCGATCATTCAGCAGCGTCTGAAGAAAGCTCCTTGGTGGACGGAAACGTCTGACGCTAAGAATCTCCTTGGCCTCTATAAGTATTTGTAGAGCGAGCTGCGAAGGTTTTAATAATATGGTAAAACAAGTTTTTCTGGACTACTTCAAGTTAATTCACACCGCGCTCGGTAATTTTCTATACAAACAAACAATAAAGTGCCCACCTTTAGTGCTTTAAGAAACTAGAGGGGGAGCATGGCGAGTGATATAGCCATTTTTCTTCCCCTCAGAATTATTCATTTCTTGCGCTGCATGATCTCAGCTCACATACTCGAGAATAAGTATACCACATAGGAACACATTAATCGACCCTACAACAATTTTCCATGCAATAATTGACATCAATTAAGGAGCTCAGGGCCTGTTCATGGCCAAGCCGAGCTGTCCCACGTCAGCCAATCAAGTTAATTAAACTATATTGAAAATTGTAGTGTAGTAATTATGGAGTCACTGGAAAGGAATTAAAGTGGACGAAAACACACACTTGCCTCTGGTAGTCCCATGCCCTACAATCTGAGCTACAAAGGTGCTCGTGGACAGGGGAAATAAATCCGCGCAACTGCATGTTCTTTTCACGACCCTTTACGGAGCATACTGTTGCCGTAGAAGATATACTTAGATGAGGACACTTGTAATTAGGCGTTTCTCTTTGGACACACTTCACTGGCAAATGAGTTATCAGCTGTACGCGGCCCTTGCTTTGTAAAATATGAACATTTAAAGAAGGATCGGAAGGTTGGGGAACGCGAAGCTTGCCCTGCGCTTTCCTCTTTCCTTCTTCCTTCCTTTCTATCTTACTTCTTTTCTTTGAAGTTAAGACAGTGTATCTGAAGGGGGAGGCCCCTCAAGCAATATGTCTCAAGCTGTTAATAACAACTCACAGTATCTAAAGGACCCTCTTGTCGCGAACTTTCATTCAGAACGTTTGCGGCTTATTTTCTTTTTTGATCTTGCACTGGCAGAAGACAGGCCTTCCTTGTCGATATGTCGGCTCCAGCGACATCTCCTTATCTTTCCACGTTCTATATTTTTCAGGTTATGACCCGAACAGCATTACGCATATGAAAAACGTTATATGAATGATGTCACTCGGATGATACGGTGGTCGTTTCGTTACCTAGCTATGTGCGTAATCTCTCAACGTGTTACATGCGTCCACGACAACCTCTAATTACAGCTCATTACATGAGTGTAATAGGTTTTTCCTCTATACTACGCCATTTAATCGCAAAAGTCACAGTTCGTGCGTCGTACAGACATGGCACTCGCTTCATTAACGCGGTTTACAGCAGAATACGCACTGATATACGTGACACGTTACATGTAGTGGACTACTTGTCCTCGATCACGCGTCACTAATTTTGTAACACCTCGATTACATCCTCTTGGCAGTAAAGATCGATCCTTATAATTAAATTAAGTTTCCTCCTGTAACCGGTTACAATATTTGAGTTGGATCTCCAGCGCTGCAGCGGACGTCGACACTAGTAAACGCGGCAAAACGACTGACGCCAACTTCGAGAGGTACATTTATATACCAGAAAATAATAAAGAACACGTGGAGTATACAAACGCAGCACACTTCCTTAAAAGATAGCACGCGTCATAAAAACCGAGAGCGTCGGATTAATATATTCGGAAAAATATATTTCGCACCTAAACGTTCACCCTTCAATTTATTTCAAGCTGCGCTTTGATCTCTGCGACAGCGTGCAGCACTAATACAATCTTTAATGAAAATTTGGAATATGTATCTCGAGTTACCATTTAACTTTCATTCGTTGCAACTGCGGCCTCGCTATTTATGCCGCATGCTATATATGTGTACACATGTGCTCTACAGTAATAAAAAAAGTTTTATGGAAGGTAACGCAGGTACCAGTACAAGAGCAACTTTTGTAACATGCTTGAGCCGGTAGTTGTAGCGCCTACTAGTCTACTACCAGAATATCCACGCGCTATGCATGAACGACAAGAATATTCGTGAAATGTGATTGATGTTGAATAATCGCCTTTGGCGGACTCGGGGCTTTTATCTGACATGTTCATCCCGAAGTGTTAATTTACTAAGTCGCATCTAAGGCGAGATATATTGGACGATATAAATTATTTGGCAGAACAAACATGTCAGATCTCTTAGCATACCTGCAGTTCTTGCGGCCAAGACATTCTTGTAGTCCTCCGGCACACCGGTGAGGTCGATGTCACACAGCAAACCGTTGGAGCTGCTCTGATACTGCCGCAAGATTCACGAAAAACAAATTAGTAACACACGAAGCACTTGTTTCGTACAATCGCTGTGCAACGAGAGCTGAGCGTATACCTGAGGCCTTTCTCTTCCCAGATGAATGGCCCTCTTTTTGTTGAAGACATGTCTTGCGGGGTCTACCGCGTGGCCGCTGGCGAATGCTATCACCCGAACCCAGCGGCCACCATCATGGTTGCCAGTAGACGCTTTAACCGCCTTGATATGGGCGCGAACTGTCCCTTATTGGCTCGACACTCCTCCGGCACCATTTCGGGAATATTCTGAAAACGAAACAATGAACGTGTCGTTTTAGAATCCTCTTGGCATCGGCGTTACGTTGACCACATGTCCCAGGGACTCACAAGAGCGCCTATGGGAGCGATACGGAAACGTTCGATACATTCAGCAGCGTCTGAAGAAAACGCATTAGTGGACGGAAACGTCTCACGCTAAGAATTTCCGTAGCCTCCATGTACTCGTAGAGCGAGGTGGGAAAAGTGACAATAATATGGTAAAACAAGTTTTTCTGAGCTACTTCAAGTTAATACAGACAGCGCACGGTAATTTTCTATACAAACTAACGATAAACTAGGCACCTTTAGTGCTTTGAGAAATAGGAGGGGGAGCATGGCGAGCGATATAGCCATTTTTCCCCCTCACAGTTATTAGTAATTTTTTTTGCACTGCATGATCTGCATATATTAACTATCATGGAGCAGTGTGAATATGTAGGCTCATGGGCAAGAGCTGACCCACATTTCCCTTCATGAAAGCTCCTTGGTTAAGCTTGGTTGCATATGGACCATGCTGGAATTTACCAGCTCCGCTGTAAAATAGACGGTTTTATATAAGCCGCCATCTTGTGCAGTTATTACACGTTTGATTAGCCAAGTTTGTGTGCGGCGACCTCAAACTCGTCGTCCCAATACGCCAAATGCATATGTCACGTTCTTTTTATCCGCATTAGTATATGCAGTATCATTCCTTTATCCGTAAGAGATAAAAAAAAAATGGCGTGATGCCGGTGGTACTGAAACGGGTGTGTAAGTTAGTCTATAGGCAGCAGAAATATGCGAACACAAGAAAAACATAAGTATATGTAGGATATGCGGATACAAAAAAAACATGAAAAAAGAAGCCATACGACAATGAAGATAATCCGAAGCACCTTTACAGCCTACTCACGCCGGTTGCCGTCGGTATCTCACTTCACAGCTAGCTATGATCCGAAACGTCGCATCGCATCTCCGACCATTTTTCCTTATCTTAAGCGGAATGTAAAATGTTGAAAATTTTACAATCATGGGGCACACGATCATTCACCGAGTCATTGAGGATTTAACGTGCCTTAGTCCGTACAACTGTGTCTTTGAAATCTTTGAAACATGGTCTTTTTGTAAACCTTTTATCTGTAACACTTACGTGGGCATCACAACTGATAGAGTTCAACTGTGAGCCTCTCCTCGCTTCAATATGTTTCGACGTGGTTGACATACACGCTGGAGGAATACGCAGCTGTGTCTGCTTAAACCCGGCATGAAAATTAGGTGTCCGAATTGTGTTCGATGTTTAGGAATCAGGAGGCACTCAGTATAGCATTTATTCATATTCGTATTGCCCTGTAAAATAGGGGCGGGGTGTATCCAATGGAAGGTCGAAGACTACTTTGTGCGGTATCTAACTTTGGGAAATAGTTGATGCAATAACACATAATCGAAACGGCTCATCTGGAGTTGCATGTTGCGCTTTTAGGGCACCATGTTCTGTGAAGTCGACAACCACATTGCCAAGGAAAGAAGCTTTACTGACATGAGTGCTCTGCGTTGAATGACAAGTTCTTATAAGAACAATTAAACGATTCTAAGGGCCCCGCTACGGTGGTGTAGTTACTAAGGTACTCGGCTGCTGATCCGAGGGTCGCGGGATCGAATCCCGGCGGCGGCGGCTGCATTTCAATGGAGGCGAAATGTTGAGGCCCGTGTGCTGTGCGATGTCAGTGCACGTTAAAGAACCCCAGGTGGTTGAAATTTCCGGAGTCCTCCACTACGACGTCAACTGGTTTTGGGACGTAAAACCCCACAAAACAACAACAAACGATTCTAAGGGAACATATCAATATAATGAGCAATTAGTCGCTTATCCCAGCGGCTTTCGGGCACACGAGGTAGCGATCATATATCATTCAGGATATTCGACAACAACACAAGTTCATGGGCTCTGTGGTACTCGCTTACCTAAGGGATAATGTATACAACTGCAGATAGTCATACTAGTGTGTACCTTCACGCTTCTTTTTTTTTGCATTAAATTAAAGAATTAACGAAACTAGAGCAACAGGTACCCTTTCATTACGTAGTACATGTCATGTTAGTAGCACTTGCCACGTAAGTGGTTCCCTTTTACGTGCTTGGTTATCACCATTATGGGATACGTCTGTGTTAATCAGAGCGTGGATTTGAGACGTAAAATCCCAGAAATGAAAGCAAGGAGACTTGTCGACATTTCGCCTCCATTGAAATGCAGCCGCCGCTGCCGCGATTCGCCCCCGCGACCTCCAGATCAGCAGCTGAGTGTCATAGCCATCACACCAGCGTTGCAGGGGCACGTCAATTTGAATAAACCGGTCTGCATGGCATTTTAGGAGAGTATTGAAAGCATAATTGCCTAAGAAGTAATTTTGCGTAGCCTAACCATTGTGCATTGAAATGAGAAATAACGAACGACAACTTGACGACCTTTCAGGTTTGTGTAAAGTAACTATAACCTACTTAATTCAGTATGTACAGTTCTGGGCGATTCTATAGCCCACCACACCGTCTACTCTTTACTGAAGAACTACGTAATATTAACACAGAACCTTTTGAGTAAGCTTAGATCACAACATCCCGTTTGATCTAACCATCCGCCTTCGAATTGGCATCATGCATGCACATGGAGTAATAGAAACAATCAAATGTGTAGTAGATGGAGGCAACTGACGTTGGCTAATCAATGCTATTGCCACAACAAGGAACACCAAAAGTTGCAAGTCGTCATAGCAGTTTTGGTAAGATTGTGTATTTTCTGCCGAACCTAATGAAATGCCCGTTTCCTTCTTGCCAGATACACAAGAGAGCCGTTATAATCCTGAAGAGTTGAGTAGACGCATCTCAGAAGGCGCTGATTGGCTTTGGACAGCCTGCAAAATTTCTGTAATAAGCAATTTCTTTTTGGTAGATTTCGACAACAATGAGATACTTCAATACCTTGTGTGAAAAGACACCGACTGCGAAACATATACATTGACACCACCATTAAATAAAACGGTCTGCATGGCATTATAGAAGAGTATTGAAAACATAATTGCCTACGAAGCAAATTTCGAGTTAAGCGGTATTTCGAGTTAAGCAAAACGCCGAAAACGTTTCCGGGTCACTGTAAAGGAAAAGCCAGTGCTGCCAGGAAAAGCTTGCGGGCATAAAGTGGAACCAACTCGCTCAGGATAGGGTGGATTGGAAATCGTTAGGAGAGGCCTTCGTCCTGCGGTGGACCTAAACAGGCTGATATATATATATATATATATATATATATATATATATATATATATATATATATATATATATATATATATAATTTTTAAGTGTGTCCTAATAATATGTTACATCTTGGATGTCCATTTTAGTTTGCCCTTGATCGACAGAGTTCAACCTGCGGTATGCGCATACCCGCATACCGCAGGAACACAGGTATGAGCCGCACATGATTGCGGTATCTCTAATCGTGACGTGCATGACGAGTGTAACATGTTAGTAGCGTACATATCAGCCATCCATGTTTGTCATACAGTTGTACTCTACCGCGAAAAAATTCGGGTTTATTAGGCGAACCAGGCGGCCATGAGAGCACCAAGACGTAGGCGCTTAGGTCGATAGATACGGTCTAAGTTGCTCAATTTCGCCAAGAAACGCTTCGCATTTAAAACAGAAGAAGACCGAGAGAAAGAGAAGCAAGGATAGAGAAATAAAGAAAACAATGAAACGCACGTGTCAAGATTAGGTCGTCCTTATTGTGTCGGTATGGGGGAACGGCTATGTTTTTGTGCGCCATTTTCTGCCATTTTGTAGGGGTTGTATTCACATTGGATGCACAATCGTAACATATCACAACCGTTACATTTAAACTTGTCCTTTCAGAAATGCCCAAGAGCGCTGATGTTGATGTACATGTACCTGAGGCCATCCTCATCCCTGATGAACGGCTTTAACACGGGCGGGAACTGTCCCTTATTGGCTTAACACCCTTCCGGCAGGTTTCGGCAATATTCTGAAAAAAAGAAAGAATAATGACTTGGAGTCTTGCAAACCGTCCATTGATATCGGCATTACGTAGCTCACATGTTCGAGACAATTACATAACATGAGCGCCTGCAGGAACAACACGGAAACGTTCCATCATTCAGCAGAATCTAAAAAACGCACCAGTGCACGGGAACATCTGAAGCTAAAAATTCCTAAGTGCCTAGGTACTTGCATGAGATGCGAAAGTTATCGTAGAGCGGAGAAGCGCTTTATTCTGGGTTAAGGCAATTCCGGCAACGCACGGTACTTTTGTGTTCAAACGATAATCTACACACCCTTAGTCCTATAAGAAACAGGAGGGGGAGCATGGCGAGCCATATGGCCTTCTTTCTCACCCTCACACTTACTCCGGAGAATAAGAACCACGTGCGACAGCGTTAGAGGACCTGCAACACTTTTCCAAGTAATCGTTGAGTGGTATCAGCTAAGGAACTCAGGGCCTGTCCTTGCTCACGCCGCCCTGTCGTCTTCACCGTACACTGGCAGGATCGTGAGTGAACAGGAGATGGCCAGTTGGGAATGAGGTGAGGAAAGACGGCACAAATAGCGCATTACCCTTACCGCGAACCTGTTTCCCACCTTCTCCCGGTCGTGAACATGCCCTCATTGCCTCACGAATAGCCTACCGCAAAAGCTTTTCGAATAGTTTGAAAGGACTGAACGCTGAGCGAGTTGGTAGTCCATGACAATGAAGAATTGCGCGGAATAAACAGACAAGAAAGACGCACGCAGATTTTAAATATTTTTGAATATTAACAGAGTTCCAGCGTCCTCGGATTCTTTCACGAGCTTGTAATCTACATAAAGGGATACGTCTGTGTTCTTCATATCTCGATGTTCAGACGTAAAACCTTAGGGCACAAAGCAAGGACTCGTCTGTGTCTTACGTCTCAAAACCACGATGTGACATGGGAGAGACGCCGTAGTGGTGGACTCCGGAAGTTTCGACCACCTGGGATTCTTTAACGTGCACTGGCATCGCACAGTACACGGGCCTCAACATTTTGCCTCCATCGAAATGCAGCCGCCGCGGCCGGTATTCGATACCGCGGCCTTCGGATCAGCAGCCGATTACCATAGCCACTGGACCACCGTGGCGGGGAATTTTAAATATTGATGGCGCCTTATCATCGGTGAATTTCCACCACTGCACAGATATGTCCAAAGACTGAGGCAGAACAATAGGACAGCCACTACTGCCTGAATCTCCTAAATATCTTAGGCGACTATGATGCCCTTCCGCGACAGCGATATTCAGGCATGTTTTGCATGGGAGTGTTCCCTTTGAAGGTTGAGGCGTCTACATCCTACTATAAGGCAAAAGAAACACGTCGAGCGCTGTTATAAAGCTTTATAAATCGTTTATCAAGAGATGTGAAATCGTTAACCTAAACTGGACTCCACGTGGATACTTAATTTAGCGAGGAATATGCTACACTGTCAACGAAAGAAGTGAGGCACCTTGCGCACCTGCAGCTTTCGGGGCGGCCGCATCCGTCCAGGACGCTCAGTTGCACGCCGATGAGGCCCATTTGGATCCGCTGGCTGCTGTAGATGCCGCGCTGTCTTGCACAAACGGTGAGCAAAGGCAAGTTTCTCTAGGTTAGTTTTGTCATGCAGTTTGTTGAACTCGAGTGCTGCTAGTTATTAAGAAATTTAAAGCGAAGGGATACAATAATAATGATTGATGGGGTTTTACCTTCCAAAACCAGCTGTGGTTTTCAGTGACGCGCTCAATTATGGAGCTCACTGTAGTAATTTTGACCACCTGGGGCTTTTAACATGCGCCCAAAGTTATAAGTACAGGGGCGTTTCTTGCGTTTCGCCTCCATTGAAGTGCAGCCGCCGTGGCCGGGCTTCGGTGGCCGCGAACTTGAGCTTCGTTAGCCGACATCGAGCCACAAAGCTGCCGCGGAGATCTCGAGGAATACAACGAAATTTTCTCATCTTGGAGTGGAAAATTTATGGGCAAGGCAACGGCCACGTCAAAAGCTTGAAGAAACTGACAATCTCATGCATCCTCTTAGTATGGATGGCACGTATTTTGACCGTAAAATCTGAACACACTGGTGAAGATATAATATCGCGAGAGCCAACGTTGTGACACGTTGACTTGTCTTCGTGAGGGCAAGTCAATGTCTTGCATACAAGTCAATTTGTTGCGCGCATCGCCAATCAGACGGGACAGAATGTAACAATAAGGGTGGAGGCTTGGGTTTGTTGGAAACTCACCAGAACACATTTTACAGCGCGGGGAGTCAAATAAAATAGAGAAGACACACTGCCCACGCATTGTTTCTTCTTCATTCCTGGCCTTATATCCTCGCGCGTTTTAAGGAATGCACCAAGACGCCAAAATTTCAACTGCGCTGTCTTACTGGACCTTGTAGAAGCTGTGAATGAGGCACAACTATCGTTCAGGACAGGGTTCAGGGACAGCGGAGTGAGTTAGAGAACAAACGCGTGTTAGGGACATATTAATAGAAATTAAGAATAAGAAATGGGCATAGGGGGGGGGGGGGCATGTAATGCGAAGACAAGACAACCGTTGGCCATTAAGGGTAATAGAGTGGATTCCTAGAGAAGGCAAGCGTGGCAGGGGGCGGCAGCAGGTTAGGGGGCAGATGAGATCAGGAAGTTTGCGGGGATAAATTGGCCCAATTAGCACAGGACAGGGATAATTGGAGATCCATGGGAGAGGCCTTTGCTCTTCAGTGGTCGTAGACAGGCTGATGATGACGATTATCGTTCAACATCTGAACGATAGTTGTGCCGCCATGTCCGCCATTCTCGATGTACCCGATGTCCGCAGTAACATCAGGGACATCAGAGTGGCTTTAATAAGGGAGAGCTGTAACGCTTAACAAAGAAAATGTAGCGCCGGTCGTGGTAGCGTGGCGACTATAGTTGTCGCGCTTACGATGCTGGAGGCTACGGGTTTGAATCCCGGCCACGAACACAGCATTTCGAAGAGAGGCGAATTAAAATAAAAGCAAGAAAGCCCCATGTAGCTAGAAGGTACTCCGGAGCTCTACACTATATGGGGTGTAACTTATAATCATAGCTGGAATTAGCGCGTAAAACCCCACTAATTATCATGAAAATGCGAACTGAACTATATCGAAGACAAATGGCTTTTAGTTAAAGAACCGTCGAGCATGGAATATCGCTGGATCGAAGACAAGTCCATTTGTCAAAATGACAGCGCTGGCGAAGTTCCCTGCTACTCTTTGGTCTTGTTTAGATTTGTCAGAAATGTTTTAGAAAGGTGGCCAAATTTTTTTTCCTGTACCGCCTCGCCAACGGATTGTTCATGACAAAATGAATATTCCACCATTGAGGAATGTTGGAACTACGGCAGATTATTTTGTGTTATGCACACAATCCTTCATGGTGCCATAATCATTCATGATGCTTTCGACGCGGAGTTTGAGACGAGTGCGTGAAGCACTGGGAATTGTTCGGTGTTACCGTAAATCATCCGTGACGATGCCCACTCATGCAGGTAAATGAGTGACAATGCGTGTGTACGTTTACACACGCGTTGTCGTTTATGCTCCTAGTGTGTATGAGGTTCTTGCGCTCCCACGTCGTAGATTGTGCCGAGTTGCGAATTACCTTTAGTTAACGCGCACGCTGCGAATCCTTATGGTTCAACTACGCAGAAGAAAAATCTCCCACCGGCGCTACATTGCAGGTCAAGATCCACTGAACGGTTGTGCCCGTGAACGGTTGTGCAGAGCGAGAAGCCGGTTTTTTCAATCAGGAAACTTGCTAGCAGACGCTGCCTGCGTCAGCGTTGTCTCTCGCGGGCGAGGGCGCGTTGTCGTTCCTTGCGAGCTGGTTTAAGTGTTCATCGCGGAAAGAGCGTTTCCATAGTCAACGCGCGCCGTTCGCTCTCTCACGAGACGGTGTAATTAAATGGCTACGCCGGATGTACGCCGCAAGCTCGGCCCTAAGGTGCTTCGGCCCTAAAACGGTCGTTCTCATTAACTCACGTAGAACCCATCGTTCACATACCTGCAGTTTGTGTGCCGAACGCGCTGTATGCTTTCCAGCAAGTCGATGAGGCCGACTTCACACAGCAGGCAATTGCATGGGGCACGCTGTTTTGCGTAGGATGCTAGAAAAAAAAATTACAAGGAAAACGAAATGATCATGTTTGCTGCACGTAAAAAAAAAACTTCGTCGTGAAATTGTTGTTACAGAAAACTATGACGCCACCAGTGAGCATCGAAGCGATGAGATATGCTATTTGCACGAAGGACATGTGTTGAACCGCGTAAAGTATGTGTAAATATCTGTGACTTGTATAGGGTATCGTGTGTTGAAGAAACAATGTACACCGACGGAAAACGTGTTTACCAGCTATTGGCCGCTCGGAAATCAGTGGATCTTCGTGGTTGCTTCCTTTGGTTTCTTTATTTTATTTTGCAACGCCGCACTTGTCTCTTCCTCTCCGTCGTCGTCTTCGTTTCTCCTTAGGTCAATGATTTTTCACGCGCACTTTTCAAACGCACACTTTCTGGATGCCCACGGCCCACATCACGACGACAAACATATTGGTCAAATGTCATCTTAAAGCTGAATAATCTATTTTGGAGGAGGCAAGGTTTTTTTTCTCTAAAATATTATTCGACCTGAACTGTAATTTACTAAATAGATTCACACTGGACGATAAAGATCATTCGGAAAAGCAGGTTTAGCGTACCACCAATCCTTCGGGCAATGGCGTCCTTATAACGCTCCAGCACATCGGCGAGGTCGATGTCACACAGCAGACATTTGGAGCTGCTCCCCTGTTGGCACAAGAGTCACGAAAAACTAATTAGTAAGACACGAAGCACTTGTTTCGTGCAATCGCTCTTTAACGAGAACTCAGCTTGCAATAATTGTTTATAAGAGCTATTTATGGGTAATTTGGCTTGTAAACTATAGCGCGCTTATTTATTTGGTGTATATGGTACACGGAACCTGCAGGCTGCGAAAATCCCGATATATCCCGCATAGCTGTGTGCATGATCTTCGAAGGCTTCACCGATGTCCTCCAGGACGCAGGCTTGTTTAAAATCTAGCCAAAAGAAACACTTTCGCGTTCTCATCTCATAAGAAGATCCTTAGGTTTTGTCGAACATTGTCTAGCTCAATTATATGCTGTGAGACTGTCTGTTTCTTATATCACGGCAGAATACTCCGAGAATCCGCCAGGACGTTATAAAAGAATAGAGGAGTATACCGAGGAACACGTGTGAGCATTAATTAACATTTACAAGACGGAAACAACACGAAATCTAATGATAGAAACGACGAAAAAAAATCATATATAATGTTGAAGAATTTCTAGCCATGTGGTGCCTTGAAGCAAACGCAGTCCACGTAATTCTCGCAGCGGTGTTTATATATTTTATACAAGCACATTATAGTCGGAAGTGGCACATAATAGTTGGAAGGGAAGAAACAGATAATAAGAGCTGCTTGCTTGGCCAGTTGGTGTATGGTCTTCAAAGGAAAGAAAAAAGCGCCACAACGACTTCGAAACTAGGAGAAAAAAAGCAGTACACAGAAAAGAAAACGGGGACAGGAAGGCGGCAACTAACAAATGAAATTTTAATACGAAAAGCCTTCCAAAGATCGCATACAAGGCACGCGCTGCACGTACTCGGTGAAAGCCATAGAACACCTATCTATACGAATCACTCCAGATACAATTCTTTTTTTGTCAACGTAACCGAAGGAGCGCTAAAACACTTTTCAAGGGCAATATTCCTAATTAGATACGCTTCTGTGATCTCCCTTTCTTGCTGCATCCTTGCTGTACGAACTATCGACACGTTCTTTTTTAAAGCAGAGTGCAACCACGCGTTTTACAATTAAGGGGAAGGCTGTCGCCAATCCCTGAGTGCAAATAATATTATCATGTTCACGAAAACGGCAGTTGATACAACGTCCTCTATGCCGGAGTCCTTAACGATAGCTTAGGAGAAATGCAGGATAATGGTTGAAACCTGGGGAGGTAGCGTCCCAGAAGTAGGTGTTTGAACCCGAAACCTTTGTAAGACGAAGATCACATGAATTTGATATGGCATACCCTGGAAGCGTTAACAGTCAATCACCTGTGGCTGCTACATGCATATCGCTTGCTCATGAATGCATAAAACGCGGGCACTGCCCACATGTGAGCCACACGTGCACAACCGTGCAGACGCGATTTTGAATCTTGCTTAACTGGCGAACACTCCAAACAAGCTTGGCCACCTAGCCTTCTCAACCCCGGCACTGACGGAAGAAATGCGTCATCGGCACATATATACGCTCGAGCTTTCGATATTTCAACCGAAGCTTCCATTGCTTCTCAAGCTCTGAAGCTGCTGTTGGTGTTTGCTGTGCGTTTCAAAGCTAACGAGTGGACCGAACCCGGACTCGGAGAACCGCGTGGCTTGCAGAAATATTCAGCCGTTTTGGGGAGCAAGTATGCGTGCGTGACTTTGTGTGTTTAGCTGGAAGTTGTGGTGGGCTCGATCCACGGAGCATTTGCCTAGCAGGAAATTAAGAAAGAAAGAATACAAGAAAGAAGGAAAGTTCGCCGCCTTTCACTACCGTGAAAATGGACAAACAGCAGGGAGGCTGATTTGGAAGAACGTTTGAGGCAGCGGGCATGCCGTACAAGGCAAGAGAGAGAAGAGGGGAAAGAGGGGAAGAGCGGGAGAGAGAGACGCAAAGTTAGGAAAAAGAAGAAGGAGAAAGGAAAGCGTGCAACGTGTATGCCCAGATTCAATTATCCTTATTTTTTCTTGTACGCGAAGCGCTCGAAAATTTCTTTACCATATCTTTGTGCGCAATTTTTCCTGACACTATTTTGTCGGGGTTGCCTTCGCATTTGACGTACGATCATAACATAGCATAATCATTACAATAAATCTATATGCTTCAAGAAAGACCCAAGAGCCCCGATGGTGGCGCACCTGAGGTCATTCTCATCCCACATTAATGGCCCTTTTTTGTTGTTGACATGTCCTGCGGGGTCTTCCGCGTGGCCGCTGGCTGCCGCCATCGCCCGCACCCAGCAGCCACGATCAGGGTTACCAGTAGAAGCTTTAACTGCCTCACCATGCGCGGAGACTCTCCCTTATTGGCTCCTCCGGCATTGTTTCGGGAATATTCTGAAAAAAGAAAAAAAAAGGAACGTGGCGTGTTACAAACCTCCTATTGACAACGGCATTACGTTGACCACATTTCCCAGAGAATCACAAGATAATAGCTGCAATCTGACCAATACGGAAACGTTCGATCATTCAGCAACGTCTGGAGAAAGCGCATTAGTGGACGGAAACGTCTGACGCTAAGAATCTCCTTAGCCTCTATAAGTATTTGTAGAGCGAGCTGCGAAGGTTTTAATAATATGGTAAAACAAGTTCTTCTGGACTACTTCAAGTTAATTCACACCGCGCTCGGTAATTTTCTATACAAACAAACAATAAAGTGCCCACCTTTAGTGCTTTAAGAAACTAGAGGGGGAGCATGGCGAGTGATATAGCCATTTTTCTTCCCCTCAGAATTATTCATTTCTTGCGCTGCATGATCACAGCTCACATGCTCGAGAATAAGTATACCACATAGGAACACATTAATCGACCCTGCAACAATTTTCCATGCAATAATTGACATCAATTAAGGAGCTCAGGGCCTGTTCATGGCCAAGCCGAGCTGTCCCACGTCAGCCAATCAAGTTAATTAAACTATATTGAAAATTGTAGTGTAGTAATTATGGAGTCACTGGAAAGGAATTAAAGTGGACGAAAACACACACTTGCCTCTGGTAGTCCCATGCCCTACAATCTGAGCTACAAAGGTGCTCGTGGACAGGGGAAATAAATCCGCGCAACTGCATGTTCTTTTCACGACCCTTTACGGAGCATACTGTTGCCGTAGAAGATATACTTAGATGAGGACACTTGTAATTAGGCGTTTCTCTTTGGACACACTTCACTGGCAAATGAGTTATCAGCTGTACGCGGCCCTTGCTTTGTAAAATATGAACATTTAAAGAAGGATCGGAAGGTTGGGGAACGCGAAGCTTGCCCTGCGCTTTCCTCTTTCCTTCTTCCTTCCTTTCTATCTTACTTCTTTTCTTTGAAGTTAAGACAGTGTATCTGAAGGGGGAGGCCCCTCAAGCAATATGTCTCAAGCTGTTAATAACAACTCACAGTATCTAAAGGACCCTCTTGTCGGGAACTTTCATTCAGAACGTTTGCGGCTTATTTTCTTTTTTGATCTTGCACTGGCAGAAGACAGGCCTTCCTTGTCGATATGTCGGCTCCACTGACATCTCCTTATCTGTGCACGTTCTACATTTTTCAGGTTATGACCCGAACAGCATTACGCATATGAAAAACGTTATATGAATGATGTCACTCGGATGATACGGTGGTCGTTTCGTTACCTAGCTATGTGCGTAATCTCTCAACGTGTTACATGCGTCCACGACAACCTCTAATTACAGCTCATTACATGAGTGTAATAGGTTTTTCCTCTATACTACGCCATTTAATCGCAAAAGTCACAGTTCGTGCGTCGTACAGACATGGCACTCGCTTCATTAACGCGGTTTACAGCAGAATACGCACTGATATACGTGACACGTTACGTGTAGTGGACTACTTGTCCTCGATTACGCGTCACTAATTTTGTAACACCTGGATCATCAGCGCTGCAGCGGACGTCGACACTAGTAAACGCGGCAAAACGACTGACGCCAACTTCGAGAGGTACATTTATATACCAGAAAATAATAAAGAACACGTGAAGTATACAAACGCAGCACACTTCCTTAAAAGATAGCACGCGTCATAAAAACCGAGAGCGTGGGATTAATATATTCGGAAAAATATATTTGGCACCTGGACGTTCACCCTTCAATTTATTTCTAGCTGCGCTTTGATCTCTGCCACAGCGTGCAGCACTAACACAATCTTTAATGAAAATTTGGAATATGTATCTCGAGTTACCATTTAATTTTCATTCGTTGCAACTGCGGCCTCGCTATTTATGCTGCATGCTATATATGTGTACATATGTTCTATACAGTAATAAAAAAAGTTTTATGGAACGTAACGCAGGTACCAGTACAAGAGTAACTTTTGTAACATGCTTGAGCCGGTAGTTCTAGCGCCTGCTAGTCTCCTACCAGAATATCCACGCGCTATGCATGAGCGACAAGCACATTCGTGAAATGTGATTGATGTTGAATAATCGCCTTTGGCGGACTCGAGGCTTTTATCTGACATGTTCATCCCGAAGTGTTAATTTACTAAGTCGCATCTAAGGCGAGATATATTGGGCGATATAAATTATATGGCAGAACAAACATATCAGATCTTTTAGCATACCTGCAGTTCTTGCGGCCAAGGCATCCTTGTAGTCCTCCAGCACACCGGGGAGGTCTATGTCACGCAGCAAACCGTTGGAGCTGCTCTGTTTTTGCCGCAAGATTCAAGAAAAAGAAATTAGTAAAACACGAAGCACTTGTTTCGTGCAATCGCTGTGCAACGAGAGCTGAGCGTATACCTGAGGCCTCTCTCATCCCAGATGAATAGCCCCCCCCCTTTTTTTTTTGTTGAAGACATGTCTTGCGGGGTCTACCGCGTGGCCGCTGGCGAACGCTATCACCCGAACCCAGCGGCCACCATCATGGTTGCCAGTAGACGCTTTAACCGCCTTGATATGGGCGGGAACTGTCCCTTATTGGCTCGACACTCCTCCGGCACCGTTTCGGGAATATTCTGAAAACGAAACAATGAACGTGACGTTTTAGAATCCTTTTGGCATCGGCGTTACGTTGACCACATGTCCCAGAGAATCAGAAGACAGTAGCGGTGGTGGAAGCGATACGGAAGCGTTCGATCATTCAGCAGCGTCTGAAGAAAACGCATTAGTGGACGGAAACGTCCCAGGCTAAGAATTTGCATAGCCTCTATGTATTTGTAGAGCGATGTGCGAAAGTTATAATGGTAAAACAAGTTTTTCTGAGCTACTTCAAGTTAATACAGACCGCGCACGGTAATTTTCTATGCAAACAACGATAAACTACGCACCGTTAGTGCTTTAAGAAATAGGAGGGGGAGCATGGCGAGCGACATAACCATTTTTCTCCCCCTCACAGTTATTTTTTTTTTCGCACTGCATGATCTGCTTGTATTAACTGCCATAGAGCAGTGTGGGTATGGTGGGCCGTGGAAAAGAGCTGACCCACATTTCCCTTCAGCATGAAAGCTCCTTGGTTAAGCTGCTGACACAGCTGCGCATGCATGGACCATGCTGGACTTTACCTGCTTCGCTGTAAAATAGATGGTTTTATATTAGGCACCACCTTGTGCAGTTACACGTTTGATTTGCCAAGTTTGTGTGCGGCGACCTTAAACTCGTCGTTCTAACAAGCCCAATGCGTTGGTCGCGTTAATTTTATGCGCATTAGTATGCGACAGTATCATTCCTTTATACGCTAGTGATAACATAATGGCGTGATATCGGTAGGATTAAAACGGGCGTGTAAGATAGGCAGCAGAAATATGCGAACACAAGAAAAACATATGTAGAACACGCGTATACAAATAAACCATGAAAAAAGAAGAAGCCATACGACAATGAAGATAATCCGAAGCACCTTTATTGCTTACTCAACGGTTGCTGACGGTATCTCATTTCAGAGCTAGCTATGATCCGAAACGTCGCATCGCATCTCCGACCATTCTTTTTCAAGTGGAATGTAAAATGTGGAAAATTTTGTAATCGCGAGGCACATGACCATTCACGGAGTCATTGAGGGTTAAACGTGCCACTTTAAACGGTGTCGCTTATAATTCATTGACGTTTATTAAGCACTGTTCGGACGCTTAAAAGAGACCCTTTCGGTATTCGGCACGCAGGCTGAATGCGAAGAATGCTGTCGTGCCATCGTCCAATTCTTTTAAGCTTTATTCATGTGTCTGCAATATCAAACAATATGAAACGCATTTCCATAAATCTTTGAACCTGAACTCTTTGTAAACCTTTTATCTGTAATATTTGTGTGGGCATCACAACAGACAGCGCCTCGTCTGGGGTTGCATGTTGCGCTTTCTAGAAGAACAATTAAACGATTCTAAGCGAACGTCTCCATATAATGAGCAATTTGACCCTTATTCCAGCGGCTTTGAGGCACACGAGGTAGCAGTCATATATCATTCAGAATGTTGGACAACTACACAAAAGCATGGGCTCTATCGTACTCGCTTGCCGTAAGGAAATTGTATCCAGCTGAGATAGTTATATTAATTAGTGCGTACTTTCAGGCTTTTTTGCCTGAAATTTAAGAATTAACAAAACGAGAGCAACAGGTACCCTTCCATTACATAGTGTAGCACTTGCGAGATAAGCACTTGCCAGATAAGCAGGACCACTCGAGGTCGAGTGGAAGCGGTAACATTTAGTGGCGCTTGACCGTACTTGAATCCAACGCTTGCCTGTCACGTTACCATGGTACAATGTTCCCATGCTTCTCTCCTTTAAGGACTTCACGACTGTCACCTGACGCCCTCTCGCAGTTTTTTTCTTTCCTCTTCGTGCTTATAAGAACACGATCGGACGCTGCATTACTGCATACATTGCTGTACCACACATACTGAAAAGCTCGCTTCTGTATATTGAATAATTCTATTTGTTTGCGCATGAGGTACATAGCGACTCTGCATATTCCGTATATGGAAAGTTTCAGCAGGGGTATTAAGTGGTCGGGAAACGTATTGTGCATGTTTTGTTCAGAATCCTGGCCCGCAAATCTATAAAGCATTGCGTGATGCGCGTTGGTTTACATCGATAAAAAAAAAATTCACAGCATATCCACGGAGTGAATGATGATGAGTGGGCGAAGCTCGGGAGGTTCGTCGTAGATCGTGCCGAGTTCCGGATTATTAGTTAACGCGCACGCTACGAATCCTTATGGTTCAACTACGCACAAGTGAAATCTCCAACCGTCACTTCATTGCAAGTCAAGATCCAGTGCCTATATATATATACGGGTGGCCGGTGAACGGTTCTCCAGCGCGAGCAGTCGGTATTTCTCAATCAAGAAACTCGCTAGAAGACGCTGCCTGCGCCAACGTTGTCTCTCGCGGGTGAGGGCGCGTTCTCCTTCTTTGCGAGCTGGTAGAGCGTTCATCGAAGAAAGAGCGTTTCCATAGTCAACGCGCGCCTTTCGCTCTCTCTCTCTCTCTCACACACACACACAAGACAGCAGATGGAAGAGTGAGAGAGCTCGCGCGCCGGGAGGCACGCGCCGAGGGCGAGCGCGAGCCTCCCAGCGCGCGAGCTCTCGAGCGCGAGGTGGCTGCATACATACATACTACTACTACTACTATAGGAGGGAACGACCCACACCCTAAGGAGCTTCGGCCCTGAAACGCCACTTCAGTTTCGCCAGCGCTTGTTCGTGGCTGGCTCTGCAGTTGACGTCATGCCCCGTCACGGTGGTCTAGTGGATATGGCACTAGGCTGCTGATCCGAAGGTCGCGGGATCGAATCCCAGCCGCTGCGGCTGCATTTCGATGGAGGCGAAGTGTTGAGGCCCGTGTATGCTGTGCGATGTCAGTGCACGTTAAAAGAACCCCAAGTGATCGAAATTTCCAGAGACCTCCGTTACGGCGTCTCACATAATCACAGCTGGTTTTGGGACGTTATACCCTACAAATCAATCAAGCTGACGTCATCTTATCTGCCGCTATTTCCGATGTCATGGGTAAGCTAACCGCGCTCCAGCATTGATTAAGTACGGCGGCGCCACGCGGGGTCCAACTATTTTCTTACTTTCTAGCTTTCATTCAAATGTATTACTTTAGAGCAAACGAAAGTTAACAATGACTGCGACATGTTTACGTATTTGAATATCTTCAGATGGCGTCGACGAAGAGTCCCTATGCCGACCTGGGGTGTCGCGTGCTTCCTTAAGGTGCGCAAGAGAGAACTCCAAACGGGTTTTATTAAATGCGCAATGAATATTGCGCCGAAAGATTTCGGAATAAGCACGCCGAATGCTTATCGAGGAGGTGAAAATTAAACCGGACAACTCCATATTCTCAGTAGCCCTTAAAGATACTTGGATGAAGAGATGTGCCATTAGCATTTTCGGTTCGGCACGTATGCGTCGGTACCGATTTCTTTTAGGGGCGAAGCTCCTTAAGGCGTGGGTCGTGCGTCCCGATGTACGTAGTAGTAGTAGTAGGTAGCCACGGGCGCGTGCCTGCCGGGAGGCACGCACGCGCCGAGGGCGAGCGCGTGGCTCCGGCACGCGCTCGCCCGCGAGAGACAACGTTGGCGCAGGCAGCGTATCCTAGCGAGTTTTTAGGGGCGAAGCTCCTTAAGGCGGCACCCGTTCGTCCCTCGTCGTAGTCGTAGTGCGTAACCAGTCTTACGCTTTGACCTCCAAGGTGGTGCCGGTGGGAGATTTCTCCTGTGCGTTGTTGAACAATAAAAAATTCGCAGCGTGCGCGTTAACTAAAAGCCCGAATTCTTCTGCCTCTCATTCCCATTAGCAGCCATGGGCATGTTCCAGTAGGAAACGTTAGTAGAAGTAGAAGTGTAAGTGTTAGCTAAAAGCCGACTTCTGTCTCTCATTCCCATTAGCAGCCATTGGTTTACCTCCAGGTAGTGCCTGGTGAGATGTCTCCTGTGCGTGATTAAACAATAAAAATTTTGTTCAAAACGCCGTTTGATTGATGAAATAAACCAACGAAAGACGCCAGATGTTTTCTAAAAGCAAAACGAGACGGCTCGCAGCCCTCGCCGCGAGCGCCGGGAGCCACGCGCTCCCCGGCAACTCGACACTGACCCGGCAAACGCGAGACACCGTTGCTTGATTGAGAAATACCGACTGCTCGCGTTGGATAAGCGTTCATCCGCAAAACCCATATATATATAATATATATATATATAGATAATATATATATATATATATATATATATATATAATATATATATATATATATATCTTGACTTGCAATGAAAGTGCCGGTGGGAGATTTCACTTGTGCATTGTGCATAGTTGAACCGTGAGGATTCGTAGCATGCGCGTTAACTAAATTAATCCGGAACTCGGCACGATCTACGATAAACATCCCGAGCTTCGCCCACTCATCATCATTCACTCCGTGGATATGCTGTATATGTATATATATATATATATATATTATATATATATATATATAATATATATATATATATTCGTAGCATGCGCGTTAACTAAATTAATCTGGAACTCGGCACGATCTACGATAAACATCCCGAGCTTCGCCCACTCATCATCATTCACTCCGTGGATATGCTGTGTATATATATATATATATATATATATATATATATATATAATATATATATATATATATAATATATATAGGCACTGCATCTTGACTTGCAATGAAGTGCCGGTGGGAGATTTCACTTGTGCATTGTGCATAGTTGAACCGTGAGGATTCGTAGCATGCGCGAGATGTTATAAAACTAGATGGCGGTACTTGTAGTTGATGATGAAAGATGCGAGATGTTACAATAGTTTGATGACATTTACTCACGTGTTTCACTTTTATTGTGGGGCGAATTGCACGGAGAGTTTCACGGTTTACCGATGATTCCTTCCGGAGCTTCGCCCACTCATCATCATTCACCCCGTGAATATGCTGTGAACTTTTTTTTCTTTATTTGTTTCAACGGCGGCCTCGCTATTTACACCACGCTCCGTATGTGTATATATGTGCTGTGCGGTAATAAAAATGCTGCATGAAGGGTAACGCGTGGAAGTATTGAGTACCCTAGAGTAACATTTCGTTACATTTTTAGATGCGAAGCACCTTATGGTCGGGGCAATGTCACTCCCTCCCTCCCTCCCTCCGCCGTGCGGCGTCCACACCCGCACTGCGCATGCGCATCCTCCTCCTCTCCTTTTATCATCCCCTCTCGGCATTCTTCCTCTCCTCTCCGAACGGCAAGCGTTGACTATGCAAACGCTCTTTCTTCTATGAACGCTTTACCAGCTCGCAAGGAACGAGAACGCGTCCTCGACCGCGAGAGAACGCTGACGCAGGCAGCGTCTGCTGGCGTCAAACCGATGCAAACGTGGTGTGCAGACTCCGCGCTGCTTCGCATCGCCTGATGGTCCCCTTTAGCGGGAGAGGGTGTATATTTTTAGGCTGTAAATGTTATTCTAATCGGTTACTTTTCTCGGCAAAGTCCACTAGTGTACCAGTGTCCACAAGCCTGCATGAACGGCAAAAATATTTGCCAAATGTGATTTTGGTGCCCAATAGTTGGCTTATTCAACCTGACGTTTAGCTTACCAACTCGCCCCTAACGCGAGACATGTTGGGCGATAAAAATGATTCGGCAAAACAAACATGTCAGATCATTAGCGTACCTGCTGTTCTTCCTGTGAAGGCCACCTTGGGGTCCTGCAGCAATCAGGTGAGGTCGATGTCACACAGCAGACAATCGGAGCTGCACAATTTACCATTTACCACCAATTACTGATTAGTAATTTACCATCAACAAGTAAATTTACCATTTACTCGTCGATGCAGCCATGACCACGCACTAGTTCCATACAATCGCTCTTTCACGAGAACTCGGATATGCAATGTTCCCTATAAAAGTTGTTTATTGTCGTTAATATGGCCTGTTAATCAGAGCGCGCTTTCTTTCCAACTGGACATGTTACACGCAAGATGCAGGTTGCCAAAAATCCTGATATGTTCCGCATAACTGTGCACGTGTTTCTCCGAGCTTTCGGCGATCTCTTTCTGTACGGTAGGTTTGTTGCTTCGAAACCAGCAGCAATAGAATAACAGACGACTCTAACGATTGCGTACAAGACTAAGTTTATTGCACATTGTACTCCTGGATTTTCTTCAGTACTGACGAGCAAAGTACTAATACTTTGTCAATGGCATAGTTTCACATTCTGCGCTTATTGCTGTAAGCTCCAACGCTGTACGATTAGTTTTGTGCGTACTGACACTAATACCGATTCATAGCGTCTTTTTGCGTGGTAAGCGAGATGAATTGCTTGACGCTTTATTATCTGCTGGCTAATGAAAGTTTTCACAAATGGGGCCATCGAATCAATCTCTCGAGTTCGTTCTGTCTGCCTTATATTTAATATGTAGTTTGTTAACGAAGACGTAAGACATGACCGTGATAATAAGTGTTAAACAAGCTTTTAAACTTCGGCAACCCATGCATGTAGCCTTTCTACGAGTAGAGTGAGACGCACTGAATGGGACTGAACGTCGCAGGAGCGGCACTTTCCTACACTTCCGTTTCGGTTTCCTGCGGGAAATTAGCTGCCCTTCAAATGTATCCGCGGAAAAGGGCATAGCTGCCTTTTCGTAAATTTTAAAAACGAGCATGAATTTCCTGCGTGTGCAACGACTATTCTTCATCAAATTCTATCGCCTCTGTGTACCGATTCAAAATTGTGATTGTGTATTTGTTATTTACTGTTAAAACAGTACGGCAGACGGTGCGAGGGTACCCAATTTCTTGTGTTTTGTGATATTTTGAGAGTTCTCTGATAACCTTGGAATGGGCATGGTATAGGAATATAGGCACTTCAAGCGAATATTTTAAAATAAATAAATGCACGTCGTATAATTGCACGTCACGTCTAATTCTACGAGCAAACGTCAGTACTAACTTCCTGTTTTACTGCACAAATAGATTACATATTTACACACGTAGCCGAAGCATCTGTTAGGGCATTATAATCGTAGCGGGTGTATACCAAAGAACAAGTGTCAGTATTAATGATTGTGAACATTTAAGAGTAGTAAACAACACAAGATCGTAAGATACTAGTTGAAAAGAAGGACATATCTATAAATGTTTAAGAACCTCTAGCATATAGCCCGGTGATGGCGCAAGCGCAGTTGACGTAATTCTCGCCTCCGTTTTAAACATTTTACACAAGCCCACATGAACAATAGTTTGAACTGACGAAACACACTGGAGAAACAAGTCTGGAAAGACGGCAAAGGCAAAGCAACTACAATGGTAAAATGATAAACGTTACATTACCAGCTTCAATCTGGAGGTTCCGATGTATAATGCAAGAAATGCAGGTACTTCTAGCGTTACGGTGCGTTTCCTTCGAAAACTCCTGCTACTACTACAAAGGCTTTCGCCCCCCCTTATTTTGGTAAATATTCGATAGCCAGCGACAGCGCTGATTATTGGAAGGGTCACCCTAATATCTCAAATGTGCCTTGGTAGGAGAGCCGAACGCTTCCGTCAAGACTCAAAGCCCTTTCGATCTCGATGTCGGACAGCACAAATCCGTAAAGCCGCGCTGTTTTGCGTTCTGCGCATGAAAGTACAGGCCAATAAATTATGACGTTCCTGTTGCCATATGTTTTAATATATTCATATTTAATGTTTATTTTCCGCAGCGTAAATGAAAATTCTGCCCAACGACTGGATGAGTTCTTAGCCGGAGGTTTATATTGGTCGACTTACAAATATGTAATTAAGGGCTAGCTTGTTAGTGATGTATGCATACGGAGACCAGCAGTTTGAGAGAAAAAAAACAGCCATAGCACGGATCTGAAGGTTGAGTCGATCAATTACAATACAAGTTACAAGATATAACTACGAAACAAGTCATTTTCTACTGAAGCATGTCGCCATAAGTAGTCTATAACATTCGATCACAACTGAACTGGCACAGAATAAACGGAAAACGTGTAGGCTTTTAGGACAAGCAGAAGTTTGTGTAAGCTACAACCACAACACACACACACCACACACACACACACACAACACACACACACACACACACACACACACACACACACACACGCACACACACGCGCGCGCGCGGGTATGTACTATCACGAGCAGTATGAAAGTGAACACAGCAACGCGTGGCAAACAGCCTGAAACCTAGAGTTACTATATATGCTACCGTAGGTAGCATTATGCTAGCATAAATATACAGTAACTCTACTGAAACCCAGGTATGTGTGATACGTGGCGGCAGCCGTCGGAAACATAGTGGAGAGGGGAACGCTGCTCTAACAACTGTTGACACTCCTGCCGTGCGTTTGTTCGCACAAAGTGCAGGACTTGGCATTGCGCCGAGCGTTTATATGAGGAACAAAAGAATGAAAGAAAGAAAAGGAAAAGAACCGCTGCATGTCACTGCGACGATTACCGTGTCTTATCGAGGGCGTAAGTTGGTGCCGTAAGTTGATGCCTTGTAGAAACGCCAGCGTGGTGGTAGTGCGAAGAGTTAGTGGAATATCGCCCTCTTTCCACTTGGTTTTTTCACAGCGCCATCCGCGTATCGCTCCGAGTCGATTTCGAGGCTGTTTGCCATGCGTTCTTGTGTTCTCCTTCATATTACTAACGATAGTGCATAGTACATTACGCAACGTCAAGCTGGAGGTTGGAGGATACGTCTAACACGACCGATGTATAGTTCATGACATCAGTAATGTGACGTGCTCGTCAGGTACACCGCGATTAGCATCAAATCACGTGTGGGTCATATACCAACATTTGATATGGGGGTATGAGCCGGTATAAGGCACACGTGACTGAAGGTTAACCTCCGCACCCTCGGCTAAATTCACGCGATGTCAGCAAAGGGGATCCGGCGCAACCTATAGGCACCGGCTTCGAATGCCGAAGCTTTTGGCTTTCGCTTCCACGTCTGTTAAGCCGTAGCTAAGGACTAAAGTAAGGCAACAGCAAATTTCCCCTGAAGTATATCTATAGGAAGAGCCAGAACTTCACTTAAGTGGAGGAGGAGGACAAATTCTTACAGAGCAAGCTGTTTTGCTATGCTATCTTTATGCGCCGCGTAAGACGGGGTGAAAAAGTATGCTCTCAGTAAGATTCGCAGATGTATTAGCGCATCCAAGCTTCCGTTTCTAAGCACAATGGGAAGTGCACCATCGCTTGAGCAATACAACTTCAGCCTTCAGGCCTATAGCAACGTGTCGTGTTGAATGTCAATTATTGTGTGGCGATGCTTTCCATGGTAGCGCTAGTGTACAGGCATTCCTTGTTACGAAAGCGATTCCCTTTTGTCCTTGATATCATTATTCGAGCAAGAATATCTTTTTTAATACAATCAAAACCGACATAAAGACACCACCGCACAATTTCGGGGGCTGGGGTCCTTCAACGTGCCGCGCGCGTGACAGACATGCTGGCACTTGACGTGGTAACCGGCATGCGATGTCGCTGCTGTCGCGGGGGTCGCTGAAGAAATTGGGAAGGGCATGCGGATGGCCGTCAAGTCACATACCAGGATTCGAGATCTTCGGAGGAACAATAATTATTGGCGTTCTACCTGTCAAAGCTATGATATGATTATATGAGGCACTTCTGGTAGTGTAGAGCACGAACCAGAGTTCTTTAACGTGCGCCTAAAGCTAAGGACAAGGGTGTTGTTCGCATTTCGGTCACGTCAAATAGGACCTTAGTGGCCGGTATTCGGCCCAGCGACCTCGGGACTACCAAACCAACACCCCAGAGGCAAAGCTGCCATGGCTGACGAGGTCTCCGGATTTATTGATTTCTGGGGTTTTACGCTCCTGAACCAGCTGCGATTATGAGAGACGCCGTAGTGGAGGGCTCCGGAAATTTCGACCGCCTGGGGTTCTTTTACGCGTGCACCGACATCGCACAGTACACGGATCTCAACATTTCGCCTCCGTCGAAATGCAGCCGCCGCAGCCGTGATTCCAACCCGCGACCATCGGATCAGCAGCCGAGTACCAGAGCCACTAGACCACCGTGGCGAGGCGAGGCTTCGGAGTAGCGTACCTCTCGTTCTACGGGCGTACAGGAAACGACGTGGCTTACCTGGTCTTAGAAGGCCTCGGCAAGGGTAGCGTTCCTAAGCCGCCGCGAGTCGGCTCGAGACGCCGTCGGGGTTGAAGACAGGTCGCGACCGTTTCCAGACGCCGCGATGGGCTGTACCGCGCGGTGCACGCGGAGGAAAAAACGGGGACCGGACTCCTAACATCCTGGGTAGTGAGACTGCAGCTGGTCGATCGGTGGAAGGCGTCACCCTTTTTCATAGCGGAAGACCTGTCTGCGGCCGACGTGGCTACACCATCGTCGAAGGGCTGCGGCATGGCTGCGGCGTCTAGCCCGTTCCAGATGCTGCGCGTTCCATTTGTGGCTGGTGCCGCGAGTCACGCGGCAAGAGCTCCGCGAGGAGCGCGCGCCGTTCGGGCCATGGGATGACGACGACTGCGACAGCGATGATGATGATGATGATCACGGGCGCCGATGCTTTAGCGCATGAGCTGTTTTAACAGGTGAGCTGTTAGGGGCCAGCAATGCTTACTTCCGATGTCCGTTGGCTGTCAAGCGACAGGAAATAGCCAACCCACTACCCACGCTCATAGCCTCAGCCCATTACTGCATTATAGCAATCAGCTCGAGAGAAATCGATCATCGAAGCAGTGGAGATGGAGAAGCAGGAGTTCACCTATATTCAGCTCCAGTAATCTTCAAGTATACAAAGGTCCCTCAAAAAAGTATTGAGGGACCCTGGGTATACCTTGTCATCCAGCGCCAGTAACGACATGAAACACCTCTAGAACAGTCATAACGCGCTCCCATGAACGGAGGAGATTATAGGTAGGATAGGGCGTCACGTGACATTCTTGAGGCATAGCCATGAAATATTTAGAGAAAAATCATGGCAAATAGGCCTCCTTCACGTGATAGGCAAGCGGTAAGTTATAGTATTGTCAAGGGCCACTTATAGGACAGTTAGCTAGTTTCTCAAAGGCTCTTGTCGCTGCTGCATGCAAGCCTGCCTCACTTTACGTAACTGTATTCTCTGTCGGTTAAATCTGATCATAATCTTCCTTTGTCAATGTCAGTGAACATTCCTTTTCAATGAAATGTCGTGGTAGGGATGTTTTGAAAATTTCCGCCTTATTCGAAAACAATTCGTTTGGTATTCGATTCGTATTCGTACTCGACTCGTTTCTAAGGTTCACCATTCGCACACCCAATCTATTAACATTTAAGACAACTAAGTTTGCTCCGCACCACCCCGTATAAGCTTGAAGGCTTTAGTTTCACGATAAGCACGGCAAAGTTGCCTATTGGACGCTTGAAACCACCAGGCGAACAGGATAAGAAAAATGCCCACGATCGAGCTTATGTCCCTTGACGCTTGCACTCCGCAGTGCAAGTCTCTACTGAGAACCCTTGCTACGCCTTCCACCTTCCTGAACAGGCATACATAGTCACTAGTCTTTCACGCGTAAAACACTCGTAGACCACGAATAAATGGTTACCCAAGGATCAAGAGAAAAGAACAGGCAGGGCTTACGTGGCAGTCTCTCGTTCGGCTGCCATGGCGCGAGCTGCTGTCCCTGAAAATGATGATGATGACATTGAAACGAAGGTTGGTTGGTTGTTCCCTAGAACCTTAGCGCAACCTAGCCAGGTGCATCCGGCCATGAACAGGACGGTGCTTTGTGTTAAAAAATAAATATTAATAGACGATACAAAGAAAACAAACACAAAAAATTCAGGGCAATGAATTTATTAAGCATAGTTGAGACTGAAAAAAACTGCTCGCAAAGTATGAGGGGGGGGGGGGGGCAGTCAGAAATAAAGAAAACGTTCAGGTAAAGCTAGAATATTTTTTTCTCGCTTACTGCAATAAGGATAGAAAAATATGTAAAGCAAATGCGAAAGGTTGTGGCGCTCAGAAGTGAAGAGTAAAAAAAAAAAAAAAGAAATGGAAGCTTGAGTGGAACGTTATAGCGCCGCTGGACCCCGTCCGCATCGGTTTCTTGTAGCTTATTGATTAAAATTAGCACCTTCTCTGCGGAATGCTCGGATTATGTTTTCTCGTGCGTTCAAATTACAGTCTGAGCAATCACGTTCGTAGGATTTAGTCAAGTCGTAATTTCCAATTTTTCCGACTGATCTGATTTCGATAAGTTCAATTTTATTCTCTGAATTACCTGCGCCATGGCGGAGGGCATACGTGGTCGGGTGCTCCGGGTTGCTTCGGCGGTTGTTCTAAGTGATTACTTCAGTCGTGGACGCCTGCACCGACACGATGCCACGCCGTATTCTCTGCGACATGAGCATCGCGTTAAAACCCTGTCACATAATAAGATGCAGTGGGCCCAGATGTAGGACAGATCTGTGGGGAAAGAAGAAGCAGAACAAAGAGATACCTAATAAGTTACCGATAACGATTCATGGCCAATCCCCCAGACATGGTACGAGCCATTAACGCAAAGGTCACCATCATTATCATATTGTTGTTAATTTACTTGTTTATCGTGTTTATTGACTTCATTTTAACATATATAGTGCAGGGTAGCCCTAGGTAGTACCGAATGAGATACCGACGACGATTCATGGCTAGTCCCCCAGAGTGGGTACAAGTCATCAACGTAAGATACATCATCATCAGCAGCAGCAGACGACCCCCACGGGTATGTGCCAATTATAGAGGCCACAACAACAACAACGGCTGTCGTTGAACGTTACAGTGGTGCACTCTATGACAGGATGTCATAGACTATACGCAGGCACGTAGGCAAGGGGGGGCTCAGCCCCCCCCCCCCCCCGAAATCCGTCAAGTCACCATTAATGCAGGGGTATAGAAGCACAAGTATAAGTAGCGCAGTGCGCATTTAAACAAATGAAAAACAAATGATAGTCAAGGAACCCACTAAGAACAGCTACCAAGAACCTTTATTCCGAAAGCACTTCAATTCCAATAGCACGGCTACGTTTGCCGAGAATTCAGCGTCCGGCTCTGAATCAACACCAACAACAACAACCCACACTTCCCATAATGGCGTTCGAACGATCGAAACCATCACCCGTATTCTCAAAAAGAAGGCATCCGAGTGACTCACAGCCTACGAACACATGTTCTCTACATATTGCCCAAGGCCGTTCACCGAAGGAGAGAGCCAAGGCACTGTATACAAATATGTGATGCGCGGTACATCGGAGAAAAGAAAAACTCAAAGACACATGTCGCAGCACAGGAATGACCTCTGCAATTTGCAACACATCGCAACACGATAGCCGAACATCCCAATATAGCGACCACCGTTCAATCTTCCTGACACAGGGTCATACAAATGAAACCAATTATCGGAAACAGTTACTGCTTTGTGATTGCGGAAAAAGACAGAAACTTCGCAATGCAGGATATTTTAATATATGTAAGACAAGCTTGTTGGAAACGAAATTACCAGAACGAACAAAATGTTGCCATACGGCTTCGAACCAGAGAAAAACGACGTTATCTGCCCGTACTTCGTGCGACTTCTCTTCGTCGCATCAACCAACCAACACCTTCCTATTCTATATATAGGAAGGTGGTTTGTTGGTTGTGTCGGGTTTTCTGGGCAAAGGCGACAATGGCTGTATTGCGCGTAAAGAGGATCCACATGCACTGTCAGG
The DNA here is from genome assembly GCA_013339685.2 of Hyalomma asiaticum. Taxonomy (NCBI): domain Eukaryota; kingdom Metazoa; phylum Arthropoda; class Arachnida; order Ixodida; family Ixodidae; genus Hyalomma; species Hyalomma asiaticum. Next base: position 48,359,667 of record CM023489.1, on the reverse strand, counting down.
GCCCTCGGTAGTTGGATCGCTTCAATGAACAGTGCAAAGAATGACAGGACATACAGAAAAGGATAGCGTCGAGTCCATCGGTAGATTCCCTGAGGAAATGTCTTTCTTACGGTGTCTTTGTTGCTGCAGAGCTAGCAGGCGGCATATTGCGGGCGTCATTTATACAGTCGCGTAGTGGCGGCAACTTAGGGAGCATTCAGGTGCTTTGTTTAACTTTGTTTAACAAAACAAAGCCGTACGCGGCGTGTGAACACGCACGCGTACGGCTTTGCTTTGCCGCAGACGCAGGGTTTTTCCACGAACGGACGGCGGAAGCTAACAGAAAGCTTGGATAAGGGGACTTTGTATGGAAAGCGACTGCTTCGACGACCCATTAACCCGTTCAATCCCCCTGCACCTCTGCAAACCCCACCACCCTTTTTCTGCCGCCTGCGTCGGGGGGAGGGGCAGGCGCCGCGTGGAGGAAGGAGCAAAAAGGGTAAGGTAAACAGGGTAACCAGGGTCGCTTGTAGTTCTGCAGAAGGGTAATGTGAGCCACGTTCATTCCATAGATAGATGACCTGAAAGCTACCCTCAAACGGCGCTTTGTAAACCATCGGAAACACTGCAAAGTTTTGCAATTTGTGTTTCCAAAGCACGCCTGCAAGGGCAAATTTCAATCTGTTCAGTCGGCT
>CM023489.1:48326506-48354006 GCA_013339685.2 Hyalomma asiaticum | reverse complement strand
GTGTTCGTGTATGTAACTTCTGTTAGGTAGGTTACGCTGTGCAAATTTTCTTTGTGTATGTATGACTGGTTTTTTTTTTTAGGAGTGCAAGTTGCTTCCTAGATTACAAATTCCTGTTGTTTATATATTGTAATCGAATACTGTCACTGTCACAAACTGCCGGAGGGACAGGGCCTTTGTCAGGCTTGGTGCCTTTAGCCCCTGCTCCTGCAGTGAGCTGTAAAACATGCTTACCGTTAATAAGATCTTCTTCTTCTTCGTATACGAATACAATGCGTTATGAATTTTCAATATTCAAGTTTTAGTTATCGCACAATTATATTAAAATGTACTCTCAAGTAGAGTATATTACTATCAGCAACGCACTGCCCGTAGTTACTCGACAGGTCGCAGCTGCGTTGATAGGACATTGCAGTACACAATGAGCAACGATAACAATATCAATGACCATCTTGGTCCATTAGCTGTACTGCGTGGCCGCACCACCGCTATGTATGCCGGTGACGTTGTGCACAAGGAAGCAACCGGTGCGAACGCCTGAGCAGTACGTTTGGCTATCACTTGAAAGCGAAAGGTACGACGGCGTGCTTTTATGAGAGCCGATAGCGCTGTCGAAGCACGTATGAGGTCGGTGAAGATGGTTACCGTGATAGCTCGTCGTGGCGACGACGAGTCGAACGTGCTGGCGCGCAGCCATCGCTGCTGGCAATTATGCTTAAGTGTCTTTGCTCGGTCGCCGGGGCGTTGCCGGTCTTAATACCCATTGTAAAGGCGTTGACTTCTGGGGTTTTTACGTCCCAAAACCAGCTTTGATTATGAGAGACGCCGTAGTGGAGGGCCGTGCAAATTTGGACACACCTTGGTTTCTTTAACGTGCGCTGATATCGCACAGTACACGGGCTTCGCCTCCATCGAAATGCAGCCGCCGCGGCCGGAATTCGATCCCGCGACCCTCGGATCAGCAGCCGAGTACCATGGCCACTAGACCACCGTGGCGGGGCAGGGTAAAGGCGTGAACACGACTAGTCTTCGGTACGACGACTGGGACGACTGGACGACATATTCGACATAATCACCAATAATATTTCAAGAATTCTGATACGTACGTAGTTTTCGAATCGAGTGCGAATATGCTACGTTTGATGTTCGATGATCGTTCGAAACATTCGAATATTCGAACACGCCTAGTTTTCCCGCGTCCGAGGATAGAGGTTGAGTCATACTTTTTGCGCATCATTCTGTCCTGGATCAATGAAACAGGGCAATCAACCGCCAATGACACTTGTTCTCGTCTACTAGGACACCTCAGTCTTCGGTGTGAGTACGCATTTTTAGTTGTCTTGGAAGCCGTGTTGTACGGAACGTCGTTCCAAGGAACGACGGTTCCTGGAACGAGTTCCTTTTGGGAGGAACGAAGGAACGCCATCGCTCCATTTAGGATTGGTGAACTGTAACGGGAACGCGTTACATTTACAAAGGAACGGCAAAGGGACCGGCGTTCCTTCTATCCACTTACACTCCACGACGATCGCACGTACGCAGCACATCAGGCACTGGGGGCGGATAGGCTGGCTACAACAAGCCTCCCTGGAGTCCCCCGTATTTCCTGCCGCCACTATAGCTCTCTCAAAGAAAGTCACGACGAAAACGCCATTCTGTTGCGCTTTCGATTATTCGACGAGGGTGACGCTTCCCCTTGACTGCGGCCGCACGACGTCAGAGTAGCGGTATCCCGCTACTCTTTCGCGGTGGCCGCTTACTTTGGCCGCTGGACAAGTGGTTTCCTGCAGTCAACCAGCCCCTGTATGGATGTACGGCAACGCGGGAGGAACTGCATGCAACAGCGAAGTTCCTTTCGTCTCATATGATCCCGCCGCCAGGGCTTCCTCAGAACTAAAACACTGTCAATGCGTGCTTTAGTATATCACCTCTCCCCGCGTTGGTTCTGAGAACGCGGTTACGGCCATGGTTGTCCATACTTGTAAGACACACTGTGCATCAATCTCTTCAAGGTACTTTAGCTGAACGGAACGGGCCGCGCCTTAATTTAGCGTCAACAGCTCTATGCCCTCGGCAAAAAGCAGAAACGAAAGGCTTTTCGAAAGGATATACGCACGTGGTAACGCGAACGTGTGCTGAACATGCTTACGTGCGTGCGTGCGTGTTTGTAATATTGAGCGAAGATAACATCGCTCTAACCCGACCTGGTTAATTATGGTCGGTAATGCCCAGTTTGTTTCTAATGAAAACTATAGTTTCATTGTTATCATTAGTACGCGACCGAAAGGTTAGCTACACACGAATAACCAAACATTTTAACCGCACCGCACCCCGTCCACTTACTGTTCAGCCTCATTTGCTGTGTATCAATGCTTGTGTGGTGTGCGTCATTTTTGGTTCGCGCCCCGTCGATTATGCATGTGAGGCTATTTATTTTCTTATTTATTTCCTGTACCACAACAGCATTCACCCTTCCCCTAATGTCGGTGTGCCTACGAATTGAACAGGCAAATAATGTTTATCCTAATGCCACGAAGAGAAGAAAACAGTCCCGCGTTGTTTAATTCGGCGGTAAACGTACAAGAGAGCAATAAAAAAAATTCCTCACGTCAACGTACATTCAAAGCAGCCATAATTAACAAGAAAAGTACAATATACCACAAGTACTTTAAAGTGAGGAGAACTATGTAAAAGCAATATCCAGAGCTGCCAATTAGTTTATTAAAATGCTACAAGGGCTTCCAAAATTTTGGGCGGAATCGTTTAGGATCGGGAATGCTGACGACATCGGGGAACTTTGTTCCAGTATTTGCGCGCAATGTCTTTATATACTATCCTAAATCAAAAGGTCTATAACTAGTTTTTAGTGTCAGATGCACCGCTGTTATACACGCATTGGTGCATGCGAGTAACTACCTATTTGCACATTGGAAGCGCAGTGGAAGCGCATTCGAACTGAAGAGGGAAGTGCCGTGTCGCACTTGTAACAGAGTAGCACCAAAGTTGCAGTGGTGTTGCCCGTAGTATCTTCGGTGCTCCTTGAAAATATTTGCCTGGGAGCGTTTCTCTTTGTGTCGAGATAATATGCCGCCGGTGACGTTGAAATTCGTGAAACATATATAGGTCGATGCAAGATTTAATATGCTCACTTTATTTTTTCTCGGGATTAATCTTCAATTTTAGAAATCAAATGTAACGTTAATGTAACGGCACGTTACAATTTTCTAAATGTAACTGGAACGCGTTCCTTTTCTATTAAAGGAACTTGTAACGGGAACTCGTTACAAATTGTGAAGGAACGAGGAACGAGTTTTCGTTCCTGTTTTGGAGGAACGTGTACAACACTGCTTGGAAGAGCAGCGTTTATGCCTGGAATGTGATCGCATAAAATATGTACATCACAATTATTTTTGAAGAAAGAAAGATACGTGTAAAATGCTATTCCTTAATAATTCCCTCTTAGCATTTGCACAGCTTTGAACGAGGCCTTAGTTGTCTCGCTAAACCAAACCACGTACTCAAGAAATCATCATTTGCAATAAAATTTAATGAATATACATGTGCACGTTAGTACATGTTGGCTTATGTTTCCGTGCACATAACTTCTGTTTCAGTAGATTACACTGTGTAAACTTTCTATGTGTATGTATGGCTGAGTTCTTCATAGGAGTACAAGTTGCTAGGTCTGTGCTTCCTAGATTTCAAATTCCTTTTGTCTATATATCGTATTGGAATAGTGTGCACTGTTACACACTGTGGAGGGACAGGGGCCTTTGTCAGGCTTGATTGCCTTTAGCCCCTGCCCCTGCAGAGAGCTGTGAAACATGCTTACTGTGAATAAAAATCTTCTTCTTCTTCATTGGCTGAATATGGCGGGCTTCGTAGGCTTGCAATATTACCCCAAGAAAAAAACGTAAACTGTTTCAGTGGTTTAGGAAAGATGTTGACCCGCGTACTCGTCACACTTCAGTTCAGTTTATCATTCTTTCAAAATACAAAGTTCGTAGTTAGTAGTATGCAGACGAGGGTCCCAAAGCCAAGCGACTACAGTGGGACCTTCGGTTAACAATAACGTTAAAACGATTAATTATAAACAGGAAGTGAAATTGCACAACGCTAGTGGAAATGAACAGTGGAAGTACTGGAAAACAACAACAAATAAACAAAAAAGCATCCTCGATGCGACACAACAAGTACAAAGTAATCAGTTATACAAGTAGACATAAGCTCGCCATAGAACAAAAACCTAAATTTACAGAAATTTTCAAATTACGTGCACACTTTATATCAAAACTAATTCTTGTTGTCAACCTAGCTGTACAAGATGAAGCTTTTAAGTTCATGTTTGAATGTATGCAAGGATGATGATTATTTTAGTGTATAGGGGCGAGTTATTCCATAGTTTAATCACCGCGAAGTAGGATGTCATTTTGCCACAGTTGGTGTTACATTTAGGTAAAAGAAAGTTGGGATTGTGGGCGAACCTAGTGCTGTTGATCGTGAGTAATCTAGCATCGATTAAATTAAACAGAAGCTGCTTGTTAAGTTGTTTAAATAACATTATGATTTTGCGAAAATTAAACAAGCCAGACACAGTAAGAATGCAGTGAGCTCGAAGGAGTGGGGTAGCATTAGAATAAATAGAAGTGCTGGCAAAATTGCGAATGGCCTGATTCTGAATGTGCTGTACAGACGAAAGATGAGTGGTATATGTATTTCCCCATGATGTAACGCCATAGGTGATGTGACTCTGTATGAAGGTAAAGTATAAATAAGGCTTGAAGTGAAAAAAAAAAATGGACGAGATTTGATGAGTGATCTTATACCAAATGCTGTTTCTTTTGTTTAACATAGAGAATACGATTACCTAGAGAACAGTATGACTATTCAAGAATAGGTGGTACTTCGAAATGTAACTTCCGCAAAATTGAATTTCATGCACGAAGATGAATGTGGCAAATGAAGTCGGCAGCAGTTTCCTGCATGCGAGAAGTTTTACGAAGGTGTCTTGAGGTTGTAACCAATGCGAAAGGCTCCAATTCCTATTGAATATACGATGCGCAGCTCTAAATTGTCGTGTCGTGCGTTGAATGTCTAAAGAAATCGCTGGAGAAAACGCATTCTTCTTACCATTAATCGTGTATTCTTTTTCTCTTTTCTTTTATTTTATTTTTCCCCCAAGTTAGACTGCCGCGCTTAATTGGTGTGCTGGGCGGTACAGGTTGAAGAATCTCCATCGCTGGGTGAGCATTAAAAGAGGGCTGTTGGACTGGATTATGGCTCGAAGATAAGAAAAAAAAAAACACAATCGCAGGTGTCGACAGGAGAAGCATGCGCGCTCAGATCTACACGTGCCATTGCGGATTCACTCACTTAGCCAGCCGTAGCAAGAACGAACGTTACCGAAAGCGTTTAAATTGACATGCACATCCTGTAGAGTTTAAAAAAAAGCGAGCGCAGGACGTGCAATATAAAGAACTTCCGATGAGACGTGGTCGAACGCTTGCAGCTTGCGCGCGGCCGCAGTGGTTTTGGGTTTAGGAAAGAGGCATCGCTCAGCGAATCATCTTGCAGTGCGAAACACAGAAGAGAAGCGGAAAGAAGATCCTTAATTTCCTTGCGGTGAGTGACTATGAAGCCAAACGCCTTGTCACTGTACTTCTATACCCCCCCCCCCCCCCGAAAAATATAATGATTGTTTAATTGTGGTCCAGGTAATGAAAGGACTCTATTTTCTGCAGCCCATGCCGGGAGCACGGCTAAGCGTCCGTGGGGGTAGGGGAATCCCCCCTTCCACTCCTCATGCTGTTCCTCTCCCCTCTCACACCTCCCGTAATGGATGCAGAGAAGGGTATTTTTTTGTTTTTTCTTTAAATTCAGTCCAATTTTTACGCGTTTGTCCTATATTTCCCTCCACTTGTTAGGACATTTTAATACTGTTGGCGTATATATAGCGTCTCTTCGACACCATTTCTAGCAAATAAATTTTTCATTTACTACTGTAAAGACCAGTCCAATGAGTATTCTTAATTAAATAAATGCTGCGGCGAATCACGGTTACATACATATATATATATATATATATATATATATATATATATATATATATATATATATATATATATATATATATATAGCAGTCATGGTGGTGAATAGGCCGGAGGCGTGAAGGCAGAGATGAGTAGTAGACCCTCGGAATTGGCAACAAAAATGCGGAAAACGTTTATTCAACGTTTCAGCCGGAGACCGGCTGAAACGTTAGTAGTAGCTAGTAGCTAGTAGCTCGGTTGACCTTGGCCGCCTTGTTGAATCGTTTTAAAGACGATAGTCACTCTTGGGATACTTGAACGCAGAAATTTTGGTCTGTCTTTCTGTTTGTCAGTCTGTCATAATTCAGCCACCCGGCCAAAGTTTAAGCACTTTCCCAACGCCTAGCCATCTTGAACTGGTAGCTGCGTTCATACATGCGAACATTGTCGATCAAAAAGCAAATATTACGCACGTCTGAGGCGCAACATCAATACGTCTTTATTAGGTGCTGTGTTCCTTTACTATAAAATACATGGATAAGTATTTCTGAAGACCCTACTGTTTTTTAGGCTGCGCTAAAGATGAGACGCTATGCACGAAAAAGGCCTCTGCCGACGATTTGGTGCTGCCACCTGGCAGTTGCCCAGGGATTCTGCACAAGCTCATGTTTCCCGACGGCGCTGCCAGATGGCGTTCATATCTCACGCAGCGTAGAGTTACTGTATACAATATATGCTACCTGCGGTAGCATATACAGTAACTCTAACTCAGCGTAGTACGGCCGGCAGAGAACTATCGTCTTTCGACTACATTTGCAGCGAAGCACGCAGATACGCGGTCAATTTTTAAGCCTGTCGGTTGAATCGGGTGACAGACAGACGAAGCCTTTCGCGTTTACGTAGCCCAAGAAAGACTATCGTCCTTAAAATGTAGCGCGCGCCCTGCGCCCTTTGGAATCGCACCCCGGCCGGTACCGCAGCGGCTAGATCAGGCAGCCCCCTCAATAGGTGCCGCTTTGTACAAACACGCTCTGCTTTGACTTTTGATTCCGGCACCCACAGGGGATCGTCCACGCACGGCCGCTCAATTAGCAACGCACGTGTGGTTTTATCGGGCGGCTGTGTTGCGCGCGATATGTTGGTCCTTGATTGATTGATTTGTGGGGTTTAACATCCCAAAACCAGCTCTGATTATGAGAGACGCCGTAGTGGAGGTCTCCGGATATTTCGACCACCTGGGGTTCTTTAGCGTGCACTGACATCGCACAGTACACGGACCTCAGCACTTAGCCTCCACCGAAATGCAGCCGCCGCGGCCGTGATTCGATCCCGCGACCTTCGGATCAGCAGTCGAGTGCCATAACCACTAGACCACGTGGCGGGGCCAGATGTAGGTCCTGACATTTCCACTTAGACGTTCGGATATTTTCCCCTCACAACGTAACGTTGTTCTTAATATTAATGTTTCTAATCTTAAGCACACAACAATTTACGCCAGTTTATTGCGTCTCCTGGCTCTTTTTGAACGAAATGAGTATATAAACAAACCTTGAAACCCGAATACTCCAGCTTGCACAGTTTCTTTCTCAATATTCCCATAAGTTTCATCTGCGCGCAGACCATAGTGATTTCATAATGCCCCGTAGAACTGTCTCACAAATACAAAGCTGCAATTTTTATCCAAGTAGACCGTAGAGAAGTCGACTTATGCGCAATTTCATTACAAGCGCTCCTACCACCGATTAAGCGCGTGAGGTAATACAACAATTAATCAACAAAAAACCAAGTCGAAGTGAGCACCATCCATTAAGAATAACGGTCCAAATTTTCCTGGCTCGATAACGTAAAGTACGTGCATTGCTTAAGAATATTCGAAACCATTTTACAGTGAATAAGCAATGTAAAACGGCCTCGGTAGAGGACAGAAAAGTGGCAGCTATTTCAAAGTACTGGGACATTGGCTTCAAATTCACGTCCATCCTCTATTAATCCGCCATCAAAAAGCTTAGATTGGTATAAAAAAAGAAAACACCAGGCCTGCGCGGAATCACAGGACAGTGACAGCGTAAGCTGGAGGAGCGACCTTCTTAGAGGCCGTTGTAAACGCCTGGGGATCTGGCCAAAGTGGTCGAGCCATCAGGTATGTACATCGAAGAGCCAAGTCAGGTTTGTTTAGCAATTGTGAAATTTCTAATTGACAGCAAAAGAATTTTACCTTAACTTTCATCATTTGTGCTTTGCGAAACCACACATGTAGAGAGAGAGAGAGAGAGAGAGAGAGAGAGAGAGAGAGAGAGAGAGAGAAAAACATTTAAACGAAATGAGGGATCTTCCTCGTAGGGTGGAGCCCTTAGTTCAGGGACCCATTGGCTCCCGCCACTCCACGTGCTCGCTGGATCAGCCGACGCTGCTCCTGCAACGCTGAGCTGGTCAGCGCAGTCTCCCAGGAGGAATGTGATGGTGATGGGATAGGGGAACAGCCCGGTGGCATTCCCACGTGCAGTGATGAACTGTGGGCTGCGCTCCACAGTAGGGACAGTATGAGGGATATTGTGTTTGATGAAAGAGGTGTAGGGTGAAAAGACATGGGAATGAATTAGTCTGTAGTTGCCGCCACGCGACAGCTTCCTCCCGGGTATGGGAATGGTGTGGTGGGGGGAAATAACGTCGGCTCTGTCTGTAATGTTCTGAGTGTCAGCGTAGTTCAATGGTTCTGTTGGTGCGTCGTCTGGATTGGACAGCTCTTCCGATGGCGCCCGGTTTGTGAGCTCACACATGTAGAAGTACTCTTTAAGTCAAAACAGCATTGGTCACTCCCCTGTATTGGGTATGTGCCAACTTGCAGAGGAGGAGAAGAGGAAGAAGTCACGTTGCTGTCGGGGCTGCGCATGTCGCCTGTCGCGTGACGCATGGCAAGACACGACAAAACTGATTCACGAGGCAGCGCTTTGTCATAATGATGACGGAAAAGTTGAAGACGATCGTTTCATAATGACGATGTTGATGATGCCTCTGTAATAGGTGCAGAGCTACAAATCATGCACTCCCTGTGTTCTTTCAAATGATTCCTCGCACTCATTATTCAATCCACTTTCCGCGACGCTTAGTGGCTTATTACTATTTTGCCACGTAACATTGCCTATGTTAATGAGATTCCTCGGCAGGCTTTATACCTGTTTAGGTCTTTCAGCGATGATTTTTCAAGCGCAGGCACAGCTTAGTGGTAGAGTGCCCGACTTCGACGCAGAGGGGCGTGGCTTCGAATGTTCCTCAGTCCTGGTTATTAAATGCGAAGCATTTCTTAGCGAACTTCGGCGAGTTTGAGCGTATCTATCTATCTATCTATCTATCTATCTATCTATCTATCTATCTATCTATCTATCTATCTATCTATCTATCTAGCCGCCTACGATTTTGTGCTCTCCTGGCCGTTCCGCTAATCGGATGTTTACGAAAATTGGTATGCCACATGATGACTACATAACGAACATAAATGACAGGTCATAACATGAAAATCATGATATGCATGTCATGAGCGGCATGATTTACATGCCACGGTCTTAGGGCTCTCCTGGCCGTTTCGCTAATGGGATGTATGCGAAAATTGGTATGGCACAATATGACTGCCTAACGAACATAAATGGCAGGTCATAACATGAAAATCATGATGTGGATGTCATGAGTGGCATGATTGACATGCCACGGTCTTAGTGCTCTCCTAGCCGTTTCGCTAATGGGATGTATGCGAAAATTGGTATGGCACAACATGACTGCCTGACAAACATAAATGGCGGGTCATAACATGAAAATCATGACATGCGTGTCATGAGCGGCATGACTTAGATGTCACAGTCTTGGTGCTCTCCTGGTCGTCTCGTTAATGGGATGTATACGAAAATTGGTATGCCACAACATGACTGCATGGCGAACATGACTGACAGGTCACAACATTACAATCATGATATGCAAGTCATGGGCGACATGATTTACATGCCACGCCTTTCGTTAACGGGATGTATACGAAAATTGGCATGACACAAGATGACTGCATCATGAACGTAAATGACAGGTCATAACATGAAAATAATGATATGCATGTCATGAGCGACATGATTTACATGCCACGGTCTTCGTGCTCTCTTGGCCGTTTCGTTAGTGAGATGTGTAGGAAAATTGGTATGCAATAATATGACTGCACGACGAACATAAATGACAGGTCATAGCATGAAAAGCATAACATGCATGTCATGGGCAGCATGATTTACATGCCTGGCGTTTCGTTATTGGGATTTAACCAAAATTCCTATGGCATAACACGACAGCATGACGAACGTAAATGACAGGTCATAACATTAGAATCATGACACGCGTGTCATGACCGGCATGATTTACATGCCATGGTCCTGGCGCCATACTGCCGTTTCGTTAATGAGATGTATGGGCTCCGTCTACTGACCGGAGGGCGCTACGTAGCTCTCGTCGGACGGCTCAGTCGCGCACGGTGGAAACCGAGGCGACAGCGACGCGCGCGTTTCTTCGCCGCTTTCCGGGCGTGCTGCGAACCACACGAACGCTCGCGGCGTCGCCCTTTGGAACAGTTTGCCGCAGGTTTGGAGCGCGCGTCTCAAAGGAAATAAAACGAAAGAAGGTGGGACGGGCGGTCGCTGCTGCTATAGAGTAGGAGGCGCGCATCGCGTTCGCGTAATTCCCTGTCACAGTCTGCCCAATTTTGCTTCTTCTCTCCGCCAGGCAGTGCATTCTGGCGCTGATGTCGCACATGGAAAACTCGACTGCACGGAGCCTATACGAAAATTGGTTTGGCACAACATGACTGCATGACGATCATAAATGACAGGTCATAACATGAAAATCGTGACATGCATGTCATTGGCGGCATGATCTACATGCCACTCGTTTCCTTAAAGGGATGTATACCAAAATTTCTATGGTACAACACGACTGCATCACGAACGTAAATGACAGGTCATAACGTTAGAATCATGATATGCGTGTATGAGCGGCATGGTTTACATGCCACAGTCATGGTGCTCTTGCGGCCGTTTCGTTAACTTCATATGTACCAAACTCGGTATATCGAGACAACATTGCAAATCCATTTTACGTTCCTTATGCGTGCTTCGCATTTCCTTGATTCCCACTGCACGTGGGATCTGCCAATTTTTTTTTCTTTCTAAAATTGGCGTGATAGTGCTTACGGACACCGGCGGTGGCGGCGTACAACTATGGCGCCAAAAACGGCCGTTGTTGTGATCTCATAACAGCTTACGCTGTAAAGTATTTGCGTGAAATTATTCTGTAACAACATTCATTAGTTATTTCTACACCTCAATATTTTTGTCGTATCAGACGATCTTAACTGTAAATTCTATACACATGAACACGCACTGCACGCAGCTTAATTTCCTGGTGTATAGTGCACTGCACGCAATTCCGCGATAATCTTGGTTCTAAGCAGCGCTAGCTTCCTTTTAGGGGCGAAACTCCTTAAGCTCTACTCTTGTCTCTCGTTGTGTGTCGTAGCCACGCTCGCGCTCGCTCCCGGCGCGTGCCTCCCGGTGCTCGATCTCTCTCTCTCTCTTCGACATCAGCAGTCATGAGTTCTGTTCGCCGCGGTGGTGTAGTGGTTATGGTACTCGGCTGCCACCCAAAATACGCGGGTTCGATCCCGGCCGCGGCGGTCGCATTTTCGATGGAGGCGAAAATGCCAGATGCCCGTGTACTGTGCGTTGTCAGTGCACGTTAAAGAACCCCAGGTGGTCTAAATTTCCGGAGCCCTCCACTACGGCCTTTCTCTCCTCACTATGTCTTTCACTCCCTTTCCCCTACCCCCTACGGTGGCTTAGCCGTGCTCCATACATGGGCTGCAGAAGTTAGCGTCCCTTCCTTAACCGAACCACAATCATCATCATCATCAGTCAGACGGTTTGTGTGCATGTGTGGGCCGATCCCGAAGGATGATATGATTGTGGTTCGGTTAGGAAAGGACGCTAATTTCTGTAGCCCATGTAGGGAGCACGGCTAAGCGTCCGTGGGGGCGGGGGCAAAGGGAGTGAAAGAGATAGAGAGGAGAGGAAGGTGGCAGTGGAGGACTCCGGAAATTTAGACCACCTGGGGTTCTTTAACGTGCACTGACAACGCACAGTACACGGGCCTCTGGCATTTTCGCCTCCATCGAAAATGCGAGCGCCGCGGCCGGGATCGAACCCGCGTTTTTTGGGTGGCAGCCGAGTACCGTAACCACTACACCACCGCGGCGGACATTCTTTTTTTTTTTTTCGATGAACGCTTTACCAGCTTGCAAGGAACGAGAACGCGTCCTCGCTCGCGAGAGGCAACGCTGGCGCAGGCAGCGTCTGCTAGCGTCAAACCGATGCAAACGCGATGTGCAATCCCCGTGCTGCTTCGCGCCTCATGGTCCCCTTTCGCGGGAGAATGCGTAATTTTAGGGGCGAAGCTCCTCATAGTCTAACCTTGTCACGCGTCAGGCGTCAGTCGTAACCCGCGTGCCTCCCGGCGCGTGCCTCTCTCTCTCTCTCTCTCTCCCGGCGCTGCCTCCCGGCACGTGCCTCTGCTGTCTTGTGTGAGAGAGAGACAGAGAGAGAGCGAAAGGCGCGCGTTGGCTATGGAAACGCTCTTTCTTAGAGGAACGCTGTACCAGCTCGCAAAGAAGGAGAACGCGCCTTCACCCGCGAGAGACAACGTTGGCGCAGGCAGCGTCTCCTAGCGAGTTTCTTGATTGAGAAATACCGACTGCTCGCTTTGGAGAAGCGTTCACCGGCAACCCATATATATGTATATATATATAGGCACTGGATCTTGACTTGCAATGAAATGCCGGTGGGAGATTGCACTTGTGCATAGTTGAACCATGAGGATTCGTAGCGTGCGAGTTAACTAAATTAATCCAGAACTCGGCACGATCTATACGATGAACCTCCCGAGCTTCGCCCACTCACCATCATTCACTCCGTGGATATGCTGTAATTTTTTTTTTTGGTAGTTTCAGTTCCATAGCGGCTGTTTCTGCTAGCTTTACGTCGCACATCCTCTCGTCCAGCACATGCCTTATGTTATACAGATGTCAGCCCTTGTTTCCGCTATACCAAAGAAGGGGGGCACTTCATGGTCGGAAATTTATGCTTGCGCTTGGTTCTGCAGCCTAGTCTAACAACAACGGGACATCATATCGCAGCATTTTTCAGCTGCCAAGCGAAAGTAACCATAAATATAGAGACCGTCACAATCTCATCCCTTGTGCACGTGTCTGACAATGAAATGTAGGCGTGACGCAATCTGCATAAATATCTGCCAACGGTGCTGAATATGACGAGGAAAGTAAGCCGTGTTATCTCAATTCAAGCGCGCATATTGCAACTGTTGGCTGAGCAACGCCAACTTTCCTTTTGTTTTCTTTCTCCAGTACAGATTGGACGTTGTCCTATAAGTTTCAAGGGACTATCAAACTAAACTAACTTGTGCTTGGTTTCAAAAATACCAGGCTGGGAGCTTCGCGAGTTCCAACGAACGCGTGAGTATGTTGCCGTTGCCCATCTTGAATTGCTTAAGCCTACGATTCCTACATTTGGTGAGGCGCATTTAGCAGGCGTTCACAGATTGCGAACGGCAGTTTACCATTCTTCCTCGAGAAAAAGAAAGGACATAACAGCATGGGTCTTACCGCCACTTACATATGGAGCAGAAACCTGTGGACTTACGAAAGGTGTTAATCTTAAAGGGAAACTGAACAGGGCTATAGATTTCGAAAGACTGACGTTTTTCTGAAGGGCGCGTAATTCGAACCATTATTACGAAGGTTTCTTCTGTGGTAATTCAAGTAACGCCGCCTCTTCCTGAGAATCAAAATCTGACCGACGCTGCGTCTCGCGGGAGTAGCCGACGGAGACGGCGGAGGGAGAAGTGTGACGGAAGTGACGTCAATCGAGGGGTCTCGTACGGCCGCAATTATCATCGCCTGCAATTTCTTATTGATTTCTGCCGTTTTACGTCCCAAATCCACGATTTGGTTGTGAGAGGCGCCATAATGAAGGGTTCCGGAAATTTCGGCCCCTGGCGTTCTTGCACTCACATCGCACAGTACACGGGCGTCAACATTTTCCTTCAACTTTTGGGGATCACTGGCGTTGTGTGCACTTGTGCACCTTGTCGCTGCCCTGCCACGGTGGTCTAGTGCTAATGGCACTCGGCTGCTGATCCGAAGGTCACGGGATCGAATCCCGGCCGCGGCGGCTGCATTTCTATGGAGGCGAAATGTTGAGGCCCGTGTGCTGTGCGATGTCAGCGTCGTGTTAAAGAATCCCAGGCGCTCGAAATTTCCGGAGACCTCCACTACGGCGTCCCTCATAATCAGAGCAGGTTTTGGGACGTTAAACCCCACAAATAATCAATGCACCTTTTCGCCAATTACCAACGTCTCTGTTCTATGTTTCTGGTTTCTATATGAAGGAACTGTTGTTGCTCGCATAATTCTGTTTAAAAAGAAAGCATTAGCATCAGGAAACAGTCGTGCTGCGCTGCCTACGGCTCTACGTGCACCGGTGTCTGAGAAGATGTCGTCTTTTAAAACCCTTGCATGATACGGAACTCAGAGGTTGCTTGTTGAGGTGAAAAAAAACAAACAAACTCAGGACTCGGGAACCATTTTTACGCGTTGGAACCACCTTCGGGACAGCCAGAAATCCATGGCTCGCTAAAGAAATAGAACCATATTTCCTTGACAACAGATTTCCTTGACAACATACTTCTGATGACACTTTCATTATTTCCTGCAAGCCTCCCTAGTGCCCCATCGAGGCATTGATCGCCGATTCATTTAGCACGATGGATCACGAAACGAACGAACTCTGCGCTGATGTTCTCCTACATACGTGTACACCTTTCTTCATAGTGATTTAAAGACTACTGCTGTGGGGCTGTAGTCCCTCAATCACTATGTAGCCACTAGACCGCCATGGCGATCTAGTAGCTACAGGAGATGGCGTTCTAGTAGCTACAGGACTCTGCTACTGACCTGAAGGCAGCAGGATCGAATCCCGGTCGCGGCGGCTGCATTTTGATGGAGGTAAAATGCTGAGTCCCGTGTACTGTGCGATGTCAGCGCACGTCAAAGAACCCCAGATGGTCGAAATTTCTGGAGCCATCTACTACAGCGTCTCTCATAACCATATCCTGATTTGGGACATAAAACACCAGAAATCAATAAAAAACGTGACGCAACCTTCCTCGACCTCATCTGCCACGATTACATACGCCAGAGCTTTGCTGCAAATGTCGTCGAAAGACGATAGCCTGCTGCCGACCTCCGTTCGCATCTGTCAGACGCACGCCTCAGCATGTAATTCCTTCTGAACAGTATCATGTCCTTATGCCGCCGAAATATCCGTCCCGAAGGGCATGAGCTGCTGCTAGTCGTTCCCAGCGTCTGCGGGCGACTATGGTCGCGCCCGTTCATGGTGTACCCTTCGCAGTATTCAATGTGTCGCCAGGTTGCAACATTATGTGGCGTATTCCTCCAGATAGTTAGTTTTCCGAAGGCATCACCATATTTGACAAGTGGGTCGACGCGATGAGCGACAGTTTTGCTTGCCTTGTAGCGAACACAACCAACAACAAAGTGGACCCGCGTTTCAAGTCTGCCTTCTGATTCCTTTTATAACAATATAAAGGATGACTGACTTCAGAATAAACTTATATATAGTTACGCTCTAAATACATTTATTTAGAGTTCAATAAACATTTAGATATATAACGTCGTTTTCCTTCTTTTGCTATAGAATAAGGAGTGCGACGAGCATGACGTGAATATTTGATGCTTTTATAGACAAACCATCAGAATTTCGCACGTGAAGGTGCTAATGTAATTGCCTTGAAAGCGAAGCTGGTCTACATTTCTAATTCAGGCTTTAAGGAAACCTTTCTTTTTGTCGACTTTTTCGTCATTGGTCTTGTAAATAACGTAAAATTCCAAAATGATATATTTTTTTTCCTTTTAATATCTTCATGTGTCGGCCTGCTTATTCGATCTACTTGTCCTACATATCCAGTGATGGTGTGGGACACACGTGATTTCTTTCCTTCTTTCTTTCGTTTATTCATTCTTCCTTTCTTGCGTGTGCCTCATGCACGTATATCCAACGCGGTATGTACCTACCCCCTTATTTTAATTTTCATAATGCTTAAGTGGCTAGCTTCCTGAACTAAACTTGTGTTCGGCTTTCACGTATACTTTATATCTGATTGAAACTTGATTATCATTTCATATATCGTGCTGCACGCACTTGCTGCAATAATGAAACGGTGAAGTGAGCAAGAAACATAATATCGCCAAGTATTAGCGCAACAGTATGCTCAGAATACCGATGGCTCTAGGAGCTATCGGCAGCGACTGAGCTGAGGCGTTAGAGAGTATAAGTTAATTAAGTCGAGAGTATCTTCTTTTTTCCCCTCTAGCTGAGGACGATGAAGGTGGAAGCGGCTAGCACACGGAGGAGTCTTCTGGGCGAAGGGCCCCATTGGGACGAGCGCAGTTCGACGCTGCTCTTCGTCGACTGTCTTGGACGGGAGGTGGTGCGCTATGATCCCGCCTACGGCATGGAGACGCAGATCATCAGTACTGGTAAGTGCACCCGTAGCCCTACGAATACTTTCATCACGGGTTTGTTGGCAAAGTTGCTACGTTACATTCATGATAGCCGAAACTGGACTGTATTCGACAACCTAGGACAGTAAATGCACTGTCGTGCGCAGAGCAGTTTCGGCTGAGATGACTTTCCATGGAGCCTGTGATCATCATCGTCATCAGCCTGTCTACGCCAAGTGTAGAGGGAATTCATACTTATCCCATTGACTATATCCTGTGTCCTTGATCCCTGTAAACTCTCTAATCTCGTCCGTCTCCACAGCATTGTTCCACTCCCTGCTACACTTGGTTTGCCTTAGAATACACTCAATTGGCCTTAATTACCAGCAGTTATCTCGCCTTCTCATTACATACCATGCCCGTGCCCATTTCTTCTTCATGATTTGCACTATGGCGTGATTACCACGCGTTTTTGTCCCTAATCAACTGCACTTGTTTTTTGTTTTGTTTTTTTGTCTAAACGTTGCATCCAAGATATTCGTTTTGATTGTTTGCAGCGTCATTCCTAATTTAAGCGGCACCATTTTAGTGATATTCTAGGTTTATGGCCTGTGGGTAAGTGCCGGTAAGATTCACCCAAAAGAGGCTCTCCTGTTGACGGACAACGATGAACAGGCCTTCACAATCTGAGTCAGCATGCCGTGTGCACTTAAGCGTATTCTAATATTCATATTAGCCCCGCCACGGTGGTCTAGTGGCTACGGTACTCGGCGGCTGACCCGAGGGTCGCGGGATCGAATCCCGGCCGCGGAGGCTGCATTTAGATGGAGGCGAAATGTTGAGGCCCGTGTGCTGTGCGATGTCGGTGCACGTTAAAGAACCCCAGGTGGTCGAAATTTCCGGAGACCTCCTCTACGGCGTCTCTCATACTCATACCGTGGTTTTGGGACGTCTAACCCTAAGATGGCTGAAGATGGCTGTCTCTTAGAAAACATGAAAATTGCCTCTGTTACACTGCGAGAGGCTAACTGCGACAAAAATGTTAGCCAACTTCAATATAGACCATATCCAGAAGCGGGCTTGCGTAGCAGTGCTCTCGTCACCGTACACGCGAACATGGTCATTTAGGATGAAACCCTCTGCCATTTTATTTTAGCCTGCAAGAGCTGACACGCAACAGTGAAGCGTCATCATAGATGTCGTAACTGTCATCACCATCATCAACGGGCTATCTTATCGTCCAATGCAGGGCCAAAGCCTCTCCCAATGCTCTCCACCCTGTCCTATCATGCGCGAGCTGATTCGAATTTATGCCTGCAATTTTCTTATAATTCCACCATTCCATCTTACTCTTTCTCGTCCATGGTTCCTCTCTCAAGGTATCCACGCAGTCGATCTAACGGACCATCGATTATCTAGGCCTCCGATGTTCACAAGTTCACAATGTTCACAAGTATATAACCCAGCTACCTGTTCAAGATGGCTGGGCGTTAGGCAAGTGCTTAAACTTTGGAAGGGTGGCTGAATCGTGTGGTAGACAGACAAACAGACAGACTAGAATTTCGGCGTTCAAGTATCCCAAGAAAGACTATCGTCTTTAAAACTTGAATGCGCTACCTGCATTTCAAGATAAAAAAACATATGCCAATCTGTTATATTTTCTTTTTTGTGTGCATGTTTCTGAACAGGGAAGACGCCCGGTATCTTGCGTTCATAGTTTATTAGCATATTTTTTCACATAAATATGTGTTAAACGAAATAGTATGGCGGAGCTGGATATTCGTATTTGATGAATTTGATATTCGTGCTACCTTACTAAGAGCAATTAAACGCATAGTAGCATATTTATATGAACACTTCTCAGATTAAACGATGCTCAAGGCTACATTTTACCTAGTGTATGGCATGCACGCATTCGTTTCGGATGCTAAGGTGGCTGAGCTTGTCGAACTCCTTCGACTGCAGTTCTTTTCTGCAACATTTTATCGCTGCGTAGCAGTCAAATAATATCACTAGGTCCCGATATCACTTGATGCGAATGACATCGATGCAGCCAGTGTGGCTAGGGCCGCTGTTTGCCGCATACGATTCGTTCTGGACTGCCTGCTCCCACGCTATTGCAGAAGGCGACATCGGCAACGTCATCCCTTTCGCCGAAGACAGCAGTCAGCTGGCTCTGTGCATGGAGCACGGCCTGTATCGGCTCGACCTGGACACACTCCAGAAGGACCTTTTGGTCGAAATGCTCGACCACCAATCGCCGGTGAAGTCAAGGCTAAACGACGGCAAGTGCGACGCATTAGGGCGCCTCTGGACTGGTGAGAAAAAAAAAAAACTGGCCGCATATCTTCTTACTTCGCTGTAAATGACGTCGAAAGACAATATTCTTCTGCCTACCTTGATGCGTCACACACTCCCTTCCCCCTACCCTGTCTCCTACCCCTAGCGCTTCCCCCGCCTCCCACCCCATGTAGAAGTCCCTAAATATTTTTTTGCCGTTTCAGGAAAAAAGATCTAGGGACTTTAACCCCATGATGGATGCAATAGAGGTTTTGCTGACTTCAATTTTCGCGCGTTCGCCTTGCTCTGTCTCCATCTATTAGGACCTTGTATTAATATCGCCTTAAAGCCGGCTACAGAGCCGCGGCTTCTGTCGGCCTGTTTTTAACGTGTAGCGTCTCCATGACACTATTTCTAGTTTATTTTTTAGGTGCGGAGCATCTCTTGCTCGCGGGTATGTCACGCGTCCAGTGTCCGCACTCACACTACGCATGCGCGACTCTCCTCTCTCTTCCCTCTCTCCAACAGCTGCTGCAATAAATAAAGCGGGTAGAGAGCGCGTGCGCGCGGCGTCCGTCCGCACTCACACTACGCATGCGCGACTCTCCTCTCCCTTCCCTCTCTCCAACAGCTGCTGCAATAAATAAAGCGGGTAGAGAGCGCGCGCGCGCTTCGCTTCAGTAGTATCTCCTCTTCTCCGATGAAAGAAGCTGGTGGTGTTGAGTGATGGAAGCAACAGTTCCGTCAGCGAGTGGGTTGACGCAAGTACGCATCAGCATCAGCCCACACTCTGACAACGGTCACGCGATGCGTGGTAACGAACCAAGTTAACAACGTAATAACACGCAAGGTTCACCGCAACGTTCACCGCAAAGGTAACACCGAAAACACTGCAAACCTGTAAACACCGCCGTTAAATGCACCGTTGAAACTCTCTGCGATGCTCCGCATCAACCCATGGTCCCCTTCGGGGAGGTGGTGTAATTTTTTTATTTACTAGTGTAAGAAACCAGCCCAGTGGGTATTCTTAATTAAATGAAAGCTGCGAATCACGGTTATGTATACATATATTTTGCCTAAAATAAGCCTGACGTTTCCCTTACGCTGTGTAATATTGACCTGTATGACCCGGTGACACCAATGCTATTAGCTCGCTTGGTTTTGGCCGGCCGGTTGAATCGGTGTCTGCCGGGCGGTCGAATCTAGTGACAGACAGACAGATAGTTTTTCGCCCTTAGGCCCCGAGGATGAATGGCACAGGTTAGGCAAATAGGTGAAGTTGTCATCTGATAGTTCCATGTACGATTTATAAGCACACACTTCTTGCATGTTTCAATAATTTCTAACACATGCGCTCTTTCTGCGTCCGATCTCGTTCAGACGTTTCTTTCGTGTCCATCATTGTATAAGTATAGCACGGCACAATGCAAAAGGGAGACACACACAAAATAAGGAAGGGAGGGAGAAAACACAAGCGCTTACATGAACCGAAAATCTAGCGCTTACATATATTGCAAAGGCACACAAAATAAGCAACGGAGCCTTTATGAAACATGTGTCCTATGTAAAGTTTTGCTTCATGTCCCCAACATCCTGCTATTGCAGGGTCGATGCCATCTACGGGAATGCAGAACCTGGTGCCAGAGACGAACAACTTCTGGTGTTACTCGAAAGGACAGCTGAAGCACAAGTTAGGCATGGTGACCATCTCCAACGGCATCACGTGGACGAACGATGACAGAGTAATGTTCTACGTGGACTCGCCACCCCGTCAGGTCTACGCCTTCGACTTCGACATCGCCGATGGAGAGATCCGTGAGTACTTATGTCTGAGAGTTGACCTTGACAGAGGTCGATCAGGTTAGGTGCAAAGTGTCCCTTGAGTTATCTCGCGCTCATTGGGCAACTACAGAGAACGCTTATTCATCTGGCAACACTTCTCGAATCCGGGGTAACGGCGGGTATTTCGCTTAGTGCTGCGGCGAAGTTTCTGGATTGCAGCAATAAATAGTGGCGTTCACGGAATCACTCATGTAACAGTGTGGAAAAAAAATTTAAGGGACAACTAAAGGACAAGATGATGAAAGAGCACCCTTGAACGCGAGAACAGAAGCGTGAACCGAACACAGGATGGCCGCTTGCTGGGATCGTTGGTGCAATGAGTGCGTTGAAGCAACTAGCCCGAAAATCGGCCATTATGGAATACATCTCGGGAAAATACTGGCGAGGTGTCTTCGCGAAAGTGAACAGCGGCTGAAGGTGAGCCCCGTGCCGCCACCGCCATAGGCGCCGGCTTCGCTCAAGCTCCCTGAGCTATGAGTAAACTACCCGTAGTGCCACCTGCCACCGCCGAACGCGCGCAGCAGAAAAACCGGAACCGCGCGG
Source organism: Hyalomma asiaticum (assembly GCA_013339685.2). Lineage (NCBI taxonomy): Eukaryota > Metazoa > Arthropoda > Arachnida > Ixodida > Ixodidae > Hyalomma > Hyalomma asiaticum. The sequence continues at coordinate 48,332,694 of CM023489.1, read as the reverse complement.
CTCCTGTCACGCCTTTGTGTAAACACGCTTAAACCGGAACCGCGCGGCTCCCTTCACTCCTTTGGGTAAACACGCTTGGTGACTTTCCCTTTCGCATGGCTTCCCCGCATTTCGCGTTCCGCGGTTTGCCCGTGGGGAAAATAAACGCAGTTGGCCCGCCGCGGTGGTGTAATGGTTACGGTACTCGGCTGCCACCCAAAAAACGCGGGTTCGATCCCGGCGGAGAGAACCGCGTTTGTGGAGAGTGGAGAAATGTGGAGCCATTCACAAGTATTGGGAGTTTCGGCGTTAGCTGACATGAAGCATTTAACTGTAGTCGTTAGCTTAGTGGCTTGAGTGTTTCCATGTGAAGCTCGTGAACGCGGGATCGTAGCCCGCGATATAACACAAAACTCACGAATCGATATAACACAAATAGATATATTATGAATCGATATAACACGAAAGTCAAATGTTTCTTCGCATGAACAGTTGAACGTTTATTGTCACATCGAGGTGAACGTGCCCACTGCTATCGGTGTTTCGCTGGTACGGCACTGTTTGACGTCGATGAACCAACGTTCGCGCATCTCCTCCATAGCTTCAAGGAACAACTCCTTATGGTAACTAGAGTAGTTTACGTAATAAATGGACACAGTCGATCACAAATGCTGCGCGACAAAGGTATCGACCATATTTACTTGCGCCTCATTGACCCGTTAGTATCGTTAGCGTGCTTGGGCGCCTAACGCAGTAGTGTTCTTGTCGCCATCACGCTCGAAGGGTGGTGGGCGGGGGAACGCTAACCCACGACGAAAGGTGACCGGTGCTCTGTCACTGCGCTGTCGGCGCATACACGCTCGAATCTGCACGAAGGCGGCTATGTTCTTTCTTATCACGCTTCTTTCCGATGCCGCATGGCTCCGCGCGCGTGCATCGAGGCAGAATTTGGAACGGGTCGGGAATGGTGCCGCCATCCAGGAAAGCAGAAGTAAAGTTGCAGTGATTCGTTTTGCCTGTCCTGGATGGCGGCACCGTTCCAGGCATTGTTCTGGAACAGCGCGCACTGAGCCGGACGAGAGCGTCGAAGAAGGAATATAAGACGCGTTCGTACAGCTCCGCTCACGTGCGGCGTTAGCGCAGTGGTAGATCACCGGCCACCTCTCGTCGTGGAGCAAGGGGCTGTTGAGTTCGATTCCCAGCGCATGAACGGACGGTTTTCTGAGTGTCTTTCTTTCTTGTTATTACATGTTTACTGTACTGCATCATATCCGTTACGGTAGTGACGTAGGCGGTCGTGATGGACAAGGGCACGAAGCACTTTCGTGTTAAAAAGGAATATTCCTACAGGACTAAAGCTTTTGCAAATTTCTTTTTTGTGAAGACAACAATGGTACCACCTACACCGGCCAGCATTATGAAATGTTCGACGACCGATGCATTAAACGGGCTCTTCAGTTGTAATATTTTTTAAACCAATAACAATTAAGCGGCGCAGTAGTTCAGTTATAGTCTATACACCTCACGCTTAATTTTTCTTTCGTTAGCGCATATTTCTAAGTTACTTAATTCTCGCTATCGGTTGGTGTGGCGCGCCTGTTGCATCTTGATTTGATTAATAAGAAAAAGAAAACTTGCGTTCTCATTTTACTCTTTTTTTTCTTTTCATTACTTGCGTAGATTATTGCTCGAAACGTTGTGCGTATGTCTCTTGTGTAATTTTTATTTTTCAGGAAACCATTTCTTTTTGTGGTCGCCTCGCATAGCATGAGTGTTGCGTTCTTTTTTTCGTTTTTTACACATGAGCACACATTCTTCTGCAGCTAGACTAGCTAGACTAGCTAGACCGCATCTGGATTTCCCACAGGGGAAATCAAGATGGATTTCCCACAGGATGCGGCGTGTGCAAACACATCCAGAAAACAAAAGTTGCAGAAAGCACACATTCGAATTTTAAGCACGGAATAAAAGGACAATTTGACTGCGACTCAAACAATGTTATTTATCTCTTAGAGTGTGGAATATGTAACATGCAGTGCATAGGACAGACGGACACACCATTCAGGATAAGATTCAACAACCATCGGTCCCATGTGCGCTCACTACCTGGCCTTCTGCTCTCTAAACACATCAACTTGAAAGGTCACAGCTTTGAGGATGTCAGGGTCACACTACTGGAAAGTAACTTTCGGAGCACCAGAGAACGTGAGCAAAGGGAATCTTACTTTATCTACAAATTTGGCACAATTAAGCATGGCATAAATGAACATCCTGGCGCTCTCTCGGTGTTACGATCGTTAGGAAGTGAACAGTCGAATTGATAAACTTTGTATCCTCAATTACAAGATCGGCCATTCCCGCCAATTATCATTACCTCATTCGACTTTTCTTTCTTTTTTTCTAAAAAAAAAGCTGTGTACGCCCGATTCTGTCGGCCTGGCCCTGTTTGCATTACCCGTGCAGTGCAAGCCGACACACGCAAAGTGGCCCCGGAGATCGTACGACAAGAGGGGACAATACGTCATTGTGTTGTACACAGAATTTTACTGCTTCAAAACCTCGCCTTTCTGTGCGGCTCTTTTCCTTCATGTCGCCCTTTCTTCTTCCTTGCCTACCTTACCCCGCCACGCGGTGGCGCCGAGTGCGCATTACAAATGTGGCTGCAATTGGGCACAAGAGCGCTGCGCCTTTCATGCCTGAATACCTCCCCCGTTCTTCCCTCCTGGGGCGCGTTGCTGTGCAGCGGCACCACAGAGGCAACATCCAAACCGCATAAGGTACGCCACGGAAAGTGTCGTTAGTTTCGCCAGATATAAGCCGGCGCCACGGTTTACAATGCCTAATTGATGGATTGCTCTTTAAGATGTCTACGGACTCGGACAGCACTGGCGCGGCGGGCGGCACTCGTCCTTCTCGCTGTTTCCCCCATTTTCGCCCCTTTCTCTTTTTCTTCTTTTTTTTTCTTCTTTTCTTTCGCTCTCTCTCTCTCTCTCTGTGGTGTGTGTGTGTGTGTGTGTGTGTGTGTGTGTGTGTGTGTGTGTGTGTGTGTGTGTGTGTGTGTGTGTGTGTGCGAGTTGCTTTTGCGTGACTTGCTCATCTTTTGTTGCAGTGAAGATGCCAGCAATCTTTTTATTATTTTTTTCTTGTTTTATTTTTATTATTTCCGTATATTTTCAACCAACTCATGCTTTCCCACCCTTGTCCTTCTCTCCTTACAAGGCAAAGTGTGGTACATAAGGCCATACTGGCCTGTGGTTAACATGTCTTGAAAAAGGTCGGGCTCCGACCGAAACGTTGACTTAATAAACCGTCGTTCTCTAAAAGGCGCATCGTCAATTCTGTTATAAACTAGCGGCAACCCAAGCTATTTTTCCATATACAGTCTATATATATAACAAGTTAATGAAACAACAAACAGTGAAGCCTAGGAAAGCAAAGGGCAAGTTCTTCCAATTCGTAATTATAATATTGTAATTTTAGGGTAAGTAGAAAGGAGTTGAAGTGGACGAAAAGACAAACCTGCCTTCGGTGGGAACCGAACCCACGGCCTTCTGATGACGCGTCCGATGCTCTACCCACTGAGCTACGAAGGCGGTCGTCCCCCCGTCCACTTTATTTGGTATTTATGTATATGGAGTACTGGGAGTGTTAGGCAGCGCCACTCGTAGCCATAGCGGCGAGTGTAGCACACTCTTACCGCCAGGAGGCGTCACGTAGAACGTGATCTTATGTCGAGGTGGCTGCTGCCCAATAAACCCAAAGGCAGGTTTGTCTTTTCGTCCACTTTAATTCCTTTCTACTTACCCTCAAATTATAATATTATAATTACGAATTGGAATAACTTCCCCTTTGCTTTCCTAGGCTTCAATGTTTGTTGTTTCATTAATTTGTTTCTAACAAATAAAACAAGCCCTTGACCCCCTTCCCTCCGGCTGAAACGTTGAATAAACGCTTTCCGCATTTTTGTGGCCAATTCCGAGGGTCTACTACTCATCTCTGCCTTCACGCCTCCGGCCTACTCACCACCACACATGTATGTGTATATATATATATATATATATATATATATATATATATATATATATATATATATATATATATATATATATATATATATGCATGTGTGGTGGTGAATCACCCACCAAAGGCAGGTTTGTATTTTCGTCTACTTTAATTCCTTTCTACTTACGCCACAATTACAATACTACAATTAACTTCCCCTGTACGTTCCTAGGCTTCATTGTCTGTTTGCTCATTAAGTTGTTTCTAACAAATAAAAACGAGCCCTTGACCTTTTCCTTTTCGTTATATCATCATCACCATCATCATCATGTCTACGCCCACTGCAGGGCAACGGCCTCTCCCATGGATCTCCAACTATCCCTGTCCGGTGCTAACTGGGCCCAATTTATCCCCGCAAACTTCCTGATCTCGTCTGCCCACCTAACTTTCTGCCGCCCCCTGCTACGCTTGCCTTCTCTAGGAATCCACTCTGCACTGCACATTACTCGAGCTCCGTAACCTACCACTGTCCTGTGCCGCGCAGACAACCGGCGAGTACTGGTCGATTTCAACAAGACGCCCGGCTACCAGGATCTGGGGCAACCGGACGGCATGACCATCGACGTCAACGATAAGATATGGATGGCGTGTTTCGAAGGCAGCGCCGTATACAGATTGACCCGGAGACAGGTGGGATGTTCTCGCGTTCTTTTAGCATACCGCAGTATACGGGAACACGCAGTTACGCTGTTGTTTGAAAGCCTCTGGAGAATTTTATCAGACAGCTGAATAGACGGGAGCACAAGGACACGGCGGCAAAAGACACTCCAACTCCGTCACTGCGCCGACACCTGAACTCGCCGAAGTTTCTCCTGTCTTGCCGTATACAGTAGGCGAGAGCTTTTACAACGTATGAGCCGCTATGGGCCCATTACAATGGTCAGTTTCATTGATGGTGGTGTCCGGCGCTGTCCCGCCGGTGTCCGTATTACTGCTATCGCTCACAACAAGAATGAAATCCGGCTGATCCCACACATTTTGGAAATCGACGTCACGCTAAGCAGCAAACGAGATGTAGGGCTTTCAGCCAAGTGTTTAGTGATATGAAGGTACTTGTGCAAAGCGCATGAGTACCAACTCGTGAGTGTGCTTAGCGTAGGCTGAACAGAAACGCCGACGTCACCGTGACAACTGAATAGAAGTTCGTGACACGACGCAACGTTGACTCTCACGTTAGTGCACAGTACAGACGTCTGTTTCGTCGAAGTGCACTGTAGGGTGCGTTGATGTACCAGCCAAGTTGTGAGAATCAGTCAGTGGTGCAGGCATCACCCTTATTCGTCAGATCATCCCATCCCCGTACCCAGGGGGGTGCCTCTGGGGCCCGGCCCCCTCCAGAATTTTTGGTTGGGGGGAGGGGGGGGTGGTGGTGTAGATAACATAGTGTAGTGCTAACGATATAAAATTTTAGACTAGTAACAACGTCGCATTTGAAAAGTTGCTTATTGCACATACAGCGATTTTTTTCAGGAAAGAAATAATGAAATACATGTTTTTCTCAATAGTCCGGGCCTTCCGCAATTGGGCCCTCCCCGAAAAAAATCCTGCCTACGGGCCTGAATCGCATGCGTGGAGTGCTTTTTATTAATTGAAAGTCATAGCGGTTAGGGGACACCGGCGGCGGCGGACAACATCGTCACACAATTTCCGCTATGGTGAAGAGTGCATAAGTGCCTACGCTGAGTATGGCTAGGTCCTCACAAAAGTGCGTCCGTCTATGTGTATCGAGTAGCGTCGACAGGGAATTTCACAGTGGCGGTTCGATTCCGCCACCAAAGCTTCGTTGGCGACGCTTCTTCACAGAGTCAAAGGGCATTAATTTACTTTTTCACTTCCGCAGCCAAGATCCTGACCAAGATAAGCTTTCCAGCCAAGTACACCACGTCCTGTTGCTTCGGAGGCGAGAACTACGACATCCTCTACGTCACGACAGCCAGCTTTCGCCCAAACGCCAATAGGGCAGAAGACGGTCGACTCTACAGGGTTACGGATCTGGGAGCCAAAGGAAAGGCAGCTTACGAATTTGCTGGTTAAAAAGTAGACATGTTAAGCGTGGTGCCGGCACCCACCATCGCAATACCGATGCAGCTGGGCCTAGGCTATGGCCCGGTCATCGTCACAGATAGCGACGCTTTATTGACTAATAC